>BRZM01000571.1:0-30444 GCA_033238685.1 Lates japonicus
ATACTAATGCAGCACTGCTATTCATAACGGTTTACAGTGTTAGGGGGTGGAGTTATGCTGGGTGGTGGCTCCAGCGCATTGTTTCAGACCCGCCCATAAAATCCTGAGAATGAAACTGATGGAAAACTTTGAAACAGTCTAACCCCACAGTGCAGTAATACAGAGTTTACAGACTTTACACATGTTTTCAGGAACTCTTTTCTAACATTAATAATGTGTTTGGAGACAAATCTCTGAATTGGACTTTAATAAAACCATTGCTTTATAAACCTTGAACAAAGGAGCTAACATGCTGGCAGAAGATAACACCAACCAGGGAATTTTTGTATAGTAGTAATACGTTGTGTGGATTTGACACACACTCTCACTTCTAACAAACCTGTTTGCTCAGGTGTGATCTGAATCAGTTAGCATCAGTCTCACCTGGCTGAATGAAATGTTTTGAAGAAGCAACCACAGCAGAATATGATCTGTAGCAAACATGATTGGTGTGAACGTACCTTGAGAGAGAAGGTGTGGTATTGCTTGAAAAGACTGCTGCAAACCAACTGTGAAAACACTCTAAAATAGGCTCCCTGAGATCTCACTACAGTATTCAGTGGTAGGAGAAATGCTTGTGCGGCTAATAGCCGCGGAGTTGCTGTGGTGGAGTGTTAGTATAAAAAGATTATCTACCAACATTGCTGCCCTGTTCACACTGTACTTTGACCATTTCTAATGAGCTCATATCAAGAGGGCCTTTTCACACTTCTTGGATCTCTGACAGTCTTTTTCTTTCTTTTTTCTGATGTTTTTGTTCAATGTTCAACATAAATCCTCCTGCTTTGTTCTTTTTCCAGCCAGTTAGGAGTGAGAAAAGAAAAGGGAGGGGGAATAAGGGTTGAAGGAAAGTGAAAGGAAGTCGGGCTGCTGACTATGCAGATTCTGCCTCGTGGCACCCCAGCCAGCCACATCCATCACACCCTAATGCTAATGGCTGTTACAGACCTGCACCGTCCTCACCATGTCCAAATCACCCCCCACACACCCCTACCCACAACCCCCCACCCCTCTCTTAGCCAGCATGGCAAAGGAGACTTGACACAGAAATGAGTTGAAACTAATGACTCTAATGAGTCTCGCTGCCCCCCTGCCAATGTCTGCCATCATTACTGCTGCCCCTGCAAGTGGCTCCAAATGGCTCTGTTTTTAGCCTGGCACGCTGCCACTCCCCTTCATTGAACAAGTACGAGGAGGGGGAAGTTTCTGCCAGAGTTGTCTTGTGAACCCTGTGTCCTCAAGCACAGTCTGAGAGACTGATAAACAGCTTTGTTTCCTACATTAAGATAAAGCCCTTTGTCAAAATGTTTTGGAAGGTAGCCCTGCTCTCTGACACAAGACACCGCAGTGACTGCCTTATCCATTGCCTTATCCTAACATAGTGGCCTAAATGTAACTAGACCCTTACTGTTAAATCAGCCAACTCACATGGAATTAATTACTATATAAATATGTAAAGCACTGATATTTGGTATCTAAGCTCTGACTTCATCACTCTACACTCTATGTCTGTGCACTCTCAAATGTTGCAAACTCAGTAGCTTTTTTTGCTATCAATATACTTCCATAGATATATTACATCCTCATGTCATTAAAACTTGCAGATACATTGCATTAATTTCTGAGGACCTAACAGGTCAGTGATATACCTTGAAAATGCCACTGCTTTACAAAGGAAAATCATTTCTGCTGTTGTTTTTGATATTCATTGTATGCTATCTGTGTACAAATGTCTCTGTGTGAGAGTCATATCTGAGTGTGGATGTGTGTGTTGGAGCCCCAGATAAACAGCCCAGGCCTCTGTTCCCTCCTCTTGGCAGGCTCCTCACCTATTTGAACATGCCACAGTGATCTTCACCCAAAGACCATAATGCCTGCCAAACCCTCCCAGCACCGTCAGCACTGGCACCAAGCCAGGGACCCGAGATGCCAGTGCTGGGCCCTCACAGGGTGGCCCCCACTGATGTGCCAAGGTCAAGTGTATTTAGCTCCACTTCTCAGCTTATCGGGTGGGGTGGTGAAGGGTGGTAGTAGGAGTGGGTTTGGTGGGAGCCCTGGAGGGGGGAAACAATGCAGGCCTGAGAATAAGAGCTGAAACTAAATAACAAAAACTAATGCCAGAGAACAAATTGTCTCATAATATAACAACAAAAGCTGGGCTTCTAGCCATTTATTTTGTTTTAGTTTTTTTGTGAATTATGAAGATACAGCCCACAAGGTAAAAGGATGATGATTTTTAGCTGAGTGATGTCCAACAAAAAAAGTACATGCAGATAGTCTCTGTACTAACAGAGATTTCAATAAGCTACATAATTCAGTCATCCCCTTTATCCATTTAAGGATATTAATGGGAAAAGAAAAAAAAAAGAGGAAAAAGGGAAAAAAAAGGATTTAAATTCTTCTTTAATTCTCTTTAATTCTTCTTCTTTTTGGCCAAAAAGAAATTGTTGTTTGTACACTGGCCTTGCTTTTCAGTGGCTGGTGGGCAGTGCTGTCCTTCCCAGTCTCTGGATGTGGGAGTGATTCGCTCTTTTCTTTTGCTGCTTTGGGAGAAATAAGCATGGTTTTCCCTTTCACCTTGCCATAAAGCTCCAATCTACTAGATCACAACAACAGAAGAATTGATGACTCATTATGAAAGTTAATGTCCATTAATAGGGAATATGTCATTTCTAATGATGTCAAATTTTTACAGACTTATTTTTAGAAGTGTTCATGTGTAGCAACAAATGTTATCAACATATTTCAGAACATTTGATGTTGTTGGTGAGCGGGGATGTCAAGTGGGATAATATCATTGGTTAAGAATTGCTATGTTTTTGCAGGTTTCTTTAGCATCATTTATAAATGGTACAGAAAATAAAACAGTAGTGTTGTTACAAGATAAATGTAAACATTAGTTGTTACAATGCTATTTTCATTTTGCAGAAATGACAACTCCCTGTTTCAAGGTGTGACAGTTTTAGTGCATGGAGGTGCTGTCTTTCATCACTGCCAATAGAATTTTGATTAAAACTAAAAAGACACAGAAGATCTGTGGGTGAGAAGAATAAAAAAGAGGGAGGAATGTGAAAATGTAAGTTATAAAAGACAGGAAGCTGATATTTTAATCAGCAACGTTTTCTTTTTTGATTGCAATTTTCATCTAAGACTCTTCATTGTTCTAGTTTCGATTTTCAAGTCACTTTATTTTTAAAAATGGGGGATTATCTGTCAATACATTTTAAATATAATTATAACATGAATTGAGACTTGTACTGCAATTTGTTTCTCATGAATGTATTAAGGCATGTGTGCAGTTATAGTGTTTTAGGATGCTGGATGTAAACAAGCACAAAAATCTATTTGTTTTCAAGGTTCCTGTTTAAAGATGGTAAAGATTTAATTCAGTTAACATAACACAGTTAAAACATCTCTGACATTATCAAGGCTAACAGGACTTGATTATTACAAATCTGAACTCTGAACCTCAGATCTGAGATCAATACACGAGCTGTGGCAGGTGCAGGGTGTATGATACAAACAGATTTGAAATGCTTTCCAAGAGGATTAACACACATTTTGACACATCATGAGCTATACCCAATTATATACATATACAGCAAACATTCATGATCACTTTAAAAAAAAGAACATTTACATACAATCTGTGGTAAAGGCCACAAGCAGAAGTAACAAAATGAGGGGAAAACCTTGTTAAAGGAATGGTTTGATAAGAATAAAAATGATGATCACTCGTGGCAGATTTTGGAGAGATGTGCTACCACACTCAACACCTCTCTCTACACCTGCTGTTGTACAGAGGTGAGATGCAATGAACTGTATACATGGAGATAACAATACGCATTTCTTTCCAGTGTTTTCTCTCAGGTGTTGCTTTTGGCTGTTCATGTAAAATGTGACACAAGTAGATGTGTGATAGGAATTTTAAAAAGACAGATTGAACAAGCCTCAAAACATGCCTACTTTCATGCCTCCAATCACTGTGTGAAGGGGGCAGGACTGTCTGAGGTCACAAAAATTGTCAGATGCAGCATCCATATGTTGTAAACATGTAGGGAGAGAGGCTCTCAGATGCTGCTGGACAATCCAACAAACTCTAAGTTTGAAGGACACAAGAATACACTTTCCACCATTATCATCAAAAATGAGAGGAGGTGAACCGGTGGTGAAAGTGTATACCACCATGACTTAGTCCTTGTCATAACAGCCCAGGTTTGAATCTGGCCCAAGCCTTTTGCTGCATGTCATCTCTTCTCTCTCCCACACCTGTCCTGTCTGTTGACTGCCATAAACTTATTAAGAAGGTTATATTAGGTTTACCCGATCACAGAAATGATCTAGTCCCAAGAGGTTTACAGTCTCTGATCCTTCTGATAAACTAACATCATGCTATTTAATATTTCCACACATATTGTCTTCCTCTTGCAGGATGAATTCACATTTACAGTTCCCTAAGTCATCTGTCACTCTTCTGTATATCATATTATATGCTTCTAATAATATAATAAAAATAAAACTGCTAAAAAAAATCTATTTTGCCACACAGTAGAACATGTTGAGTGTTCCAGGTAGAGGTCCATATAGCAGCCTCTCTGGCCCAGAGCCAGGCCACTGAAGTGAGCTCTGGCAGGGCTTGGTCCGGTCACTGCTGCTGTTGGCTGGGATGTTTACCCCAACCTTTGGCTGACCAGATGCTGGTCACAGTGGAAAGAGGACTCACTTGCTGAATGGAGGGAGCCCCGCTGAACGAGACTAACCTGTCCCATCAACACCAGTTAGGAGAGGAACATAAGAAATAGGATAGAGTGTGCATGCTATCTTTTATCCAAAATCCTTTTAAGTCTTTCTACTGACTCTTCCACTGTGCTTCAACAAATTTACAAGATTTAATTTAAACTTTAGGAACCTCAGGAATGAATTTAATGATGGTTCTATACCACTGGGAAAAAATAATGACACTATCAAAACAAGCCTAAAACAAGTCAACCAAGACTTTAAATTACTTCAATGATGTGAACATTTCTCTGTAAATGTTCTTCATAAACCTCCTCATAAGGGACACTCACATTCAAAAATGGATTACCGGTATTCATTTAAACACAGCGTCCATTTTCTCCGCCTTTTGTTAGAATCTGTCCAGTTACAGATTGCATTTAAATATCAGGTTTAAATTCAGGTTAAAGCCCAGATGTACACCCATACAACAACTACAGGGAGTCTTCACAGGTGCTTCCCATCCAAACACAGCAACTCTGAGGGAGTTGCTGTTTTTTTTTTTCATTATTATTAAATTATTGTGTTTCTGTAATAAGTATACTCAGTTAATATTATCAAATAGTCTTCATATTCACATGGTACACATGCTAGTCATACTCTGTATATTACTATAACTGCTCTGTTAGCACAAGTGTCTTCAGTAATATGAAGAGAAAAAGAGATGTAACAGATGATGTATTCATCGAGTTCAGCTTTTTAACTCGCAGCCACTCCACTGTAGCATCATCCACAGGAAGAACACTTCAGAAGAACAACCGTTTTTAAGCATCTTGGTTTCATCAGACCAGAGATTTTTTTTTTTTTTCACAGTTAAAGTTTACAGAAAAAACACCCAAAGGACTGTCTGGCCACTCTGTCATGAAGCCCAGATCAGAGTGTTACTGTGATGACTGTCCTTCTGGAAGTCTCTCCCATCTCCACACAGGTTCTCTGGAGCTCAGCCAGAGTGACCATTGGGTTCTTGGTCACCTCTTTTACTTCTCCCCCAGTTGCTCAGATTGGCCAGGTGACCAGCTCTAGGAGGAGTCCTGGTTGTTCTAAACGTCTTCCATGTAAGAATTATGGAGGCCACTGCTCTTCGGAACCTTCAATGCTGCAGAATTTTTGTAGCCTTCTCCAGATCTGTGCCTCAAAACAATCCTGTCACTGAGCTCTGCAGACAGTTCCTATGACTTCATGGTTTGGTTTTTGCTCTGATACGCCTTGTCAGCTGTGAGACTCCGGTGTGTGCCTTTCCAAATCCCGTCCTAGTGTTTTAAGTGTGTGAATACTAATGTCAATGTGATATTTCAGTTAAGGGAAAAGAAAAATATTATTTTCATTTTAGCATAAGACTGCAACATAACAAAATGTGAAAAAATTGAAAATTGAAGAGGTCTGAAAACTTTCTGAATGCGCTACTCCACTCCCCTCCCTTCACACTTAACTAATGAAGTGCATAGCGAAGCCCTTGACTAGACACTCTAAGAAATGAGAAATTAGTTCAGTGGAAGCATATGCTTTCATTTGCTCCGTTTTATCTCATGTTTTATGCTATAAGATGAAAGTAGTGGTGGCTGTCTGTATGAATGACACGCTGTGTTATCTGCCACCACAGCGTCTGTATTAATTAGCAAACATGCTAAACATGCTCTGGATCTGAGGGTTAAATCAAAATGCTGACAAAGAGCAGATTAGAGAATTAGAGAAAGCTTCAAATCACAGGGATGAGTTCAGCAGTGGGTGTTTCTATAAATACTCACATCATCTTCATCATCCAGACACAGAAAAAATATTCCAGGGTGGAGCGGACACAGCAAAGATTCTAAATTCCTTGTTGTGCCTGGTTTGGCTGTTATGGAGCTCACACCTGAGTTTTTAGAGGATCAGGTGTGTCTAAGCTGTAGTGATTCATTGGAGATTGTGCCCCAGAGTGCTTTCTATAAATGACAAGAGACCAGATGTAAGTTATGTATTAGGGATTAGATTCAGAATTAAAATGTAAATTCTGAATTCAGAGGAAGATTTGAGGTCAAAAGTAATTTTGGATAACAAATTATGTTTAAACAAGAGTAGGAGATAACAAGGATTATGTAGATCATATATGCTGTCATTTAATTGATTGTTAAAACGCATGAAAAACATCAAATAAATATTGTTTTTTCATAATATATACCCTCTAATGTTTTTTTGGACAAACTACAGTTTTGAGATCAAGAATGAACATGTAGTATTTCACTTTTTAATTATATCTATACAGAAATATTTTTGGATCAGTGGACATTCTTGGTCTAGGTAAATCCAGTCCTAAAGTTCCTGTATTTGTGTCTTCACCAAAGATAAAACATTCACAAAATTTCATGATATTTGATGTCTTATTCTTGTTTTTCTTCACTTACTACATGGAGATTGATTAAAACCAAACATGTTACACGCTGCTTCAGAGTGGAAGAGTTCTAGACTTCCTCTCTATTGTTTCCTGATTTTATCAGTGCATGTGTTTGCACACATGTGCGCTCACATTCCCGCCCCCTCCATCTTTATCTAAAGTGACCCTTTTATTGAATGCCTGAATGGATCATTTCCTCCATGAGAGAAGTGAAGTTGAAATCCCAGCCATGACGGAGTCATAGCTCAAGGCTGTTTTTCCATCAGCTCACCTAAGAAGACTCCCTTCACCTGACATGAATGCTTAGCAGGTCACACACAATGGCTGCTTTTCCTCCTCATGCTCTCCTCTTGCCCTCACATTTCCTTTCATCCTTATGATAAATGAAACTTCAAATTCATCTTTTCAGCATCAATAAATCATTGCCATAGTCAATCTGAGATGTTACAACAACTATCAGTGTTTTGCGTTGTGACAGGCCATAGCAGCCTCTGTCTTGTCACAGTGTATTGTCTATAAACTTTTATTCATCTTATTGCTCTTCAAAACAAGCATGATGCTACAGTAGTCTTCATTTTGCAGCATAGAATGTATTGCTGACACCTGTGCACAGGGCTGTAGCTGCCAATGAAGACTCAGCAGGGCCATAACCAGGGTTATACAGATATTGAGGTCAGGGGTCCCTACATGAGGCTTTTTCAGAGAAGGTGTTTTGACTTACCAGTAGGCAATTTCAGACAGACTTCTTAAAAAGTGACCAAAGATTTTACATTTTATAATGTAAATATTCAACCCAGTCTCATGGCAGGTTGGGAAATTGTCATGAATCTATTAATTTCATGTACTTGGACAGAGATTTACCATATGTTTTGTGACAACCAGCAATACTTGCGGTTTGTCAAACAGTCACAACAGTTATGTATTGATTCATTTAGCCTATATGGACAGGAGTTGGCTTCTTTTTTTCACGATATCAACTTGTAGTGACTGTAGCAATATTACACTAATTTAAGGTTCTGTTCAGACACACGCAACACTTGGTTAAGGTAAGTGAAAGATCAGGGTCTTGTTTAACCCAGTAAAAGTTTACAGTGACTTCAGACAAAACATGTTGATTTAAATGTAACCAAAACCACAGTCTTTTACTCTCCTTAAACAAGATGCCTTTTTGCCAAAACACAGGCAATTGCTGCATTATGCGCTTTGTATGCCCACCTGTACAAACCAATTGCAAGTGAGATAAGGCTGACTAACTGATTCATACACAGAACTGCAATAGTCAAGGTGAGAGGAAATAAAAGCAAGACCAACAGACTCCAGATCTTTAACAGAGAGCAATGTTTTTAATTTTCCAAGTGGGCTTAGAAGGAAGGAGCCAGTGCTGCTAACCAAGTTAATTTGAGTGTCAAATTTTAAACTAGAATCAAATATAACTCCAAGATGTTTTGCGTGGGAATTTGCATTCAGTGACAGAAGCCAAACAGCACTGATTGGTTTACAGAGCTGTCTGCAGGGCTGAAGATCAGGACCAGCTTGTAGGGAGATAAAAATGTCATGTGGTTTAACAATGAAAGGGACAAATAAAACGAGTAAAAATGATCATTTGCAATTGCACTTTATTGTACTATTATACTATATTATACTCTAACACAATTGTGGCTTATGACCTTTGTAAATCTAAAATTCTGGCTAAAGCCCTGTCTGTGTACACTGTGCTGGAGTTTGTTTTGGCTGGATTACCAACTAGGCAAAGGGTGAATCTGCCCCAGAGACTCTAGGGCCCCCCCTTAAGTCAGAGGTTGACTGTCAGTCAGATTGGGATCATTTCAATGTCTCAAATCATACTAGTTATAAGGTCTTTATCATTAGAGTACTTGCAAGATGCATACACCAAATATTATATTTATTTAATCAAGTTACAGCTGCATATCTCTTAACTTAACTGAACTCTCATATATTTTAACTTTAAGTACAGAAGATCAAAAACTATGGTATTTTACTTTTGTTTGGGGTACATATGAAGTGACTGTGCTCATTCTGTTCCACTTTGTCCCCACCTCTGCTCTCTAATAGATAGCAAGGAGACAAGCTAGTAATCAGTACAGCACACAGCTAAATGAGGCTGTAAGGGCCTGTCTGCACCCTCTAACAGCACAAAGGACATTTTTGGTGGAGAATGTATGTGTGTGAGTGTGTACAAAGAGAGAGAGGCCTTGACATTCAGTAAAGATCCTTTTAACGGCCCTTCTCGCCTCTGGTCTTCTTTTTAAAGGCAGCCTCATCTAAGCCTTAAACGCTCCTCATTACAACACTGTCTCCTAACAAGTCACTGTGCCTGGGCCTGCCACTGCCTGGCTGGTTTTAATGGTTTGCTTTTTTTACTCCATCCCTGTCCTGTAATTGAGGAAGCACGTGTTAAAGATCTCCTCTGGAGGCCAGGCTTGTTTAAGAGACTCCTAAACAAAGAGATTCATCTGAGTGTTACAGCAGCACGTGGGAGGGACACACCAGTTGGCAGAGAGAGAAAAATGGAGAAATTGTTCCTGGTCCTGAAGACAGAGGAGGGCAGAGAAGGACAGGGCTAGGGCACATTATCTGGGACATAAAACTTGAACTCACACATTTAGATCACAAAATTGATATATGTAAGTAATGTCACACAAACTGACCTACTTCAGAATAAGCATATAAGTCCATTTGTAGAACAATATGATCTAATAGTTATTAAATACCTCTGTAAACGTATGTAGCTAGTGATGATTGCAGGCAGCAAGTGCATGGTTGAAAAACAGAGGCCACATCACAAGTGTAACATCTTGAGGGGAAACCCTGTCTTCTAAAAATGTGAAAAAATTGAAAATTGAAGAGGTCTGAAAACATTCCGAACGCACTTCACACTTTAATTTTCTCTTTCTTGGTATTTATTAAGTACACTTCACTGAAATGTTTGAAAAAGCTGTTGATTCAACTGTATGATTTCTTGTGGTGCTGTTGAACTGTTTCGGGTTATACTGAGAGGTGTTTCTCTGATTTAGTCTACCCTGATTGATATAAAATGGTGGACAAAATATTGGAAACTTAATCAGCACAACTTTCAGGAGTTGTTGCAGGGCTCTTGTATGAGACTGGTTTGTTTACATTTATTGATTTATTTTTAACAAAATAGAAAATGGAAATAAGCAATCAAGTAATCATAGTTGAGTGGTGATAACAGCTCCTAGTTAGTGGCTGTCAGCCCTCTCAACTGAACCTGACCCAACAGACAAAATGAAATCAGACTAGACGCTAGTTGGTTTACAGATTTTTGGAGATAAAGGGCACAACACCCCGTACCAGTCTCATCAACTAGAAAATACTGGCATGTGTCAAGTCAAGTCAGTTTTATTTGTGTAGTGTCAGATAACATCAGGAGTTATCTCTGGGTGCTTTTCATATAGAGCAGGTCTAGACTATGATATTATTTACAGAGACCCAACCATCCCACCATGAGTAAGCACGTGGCAACAGCAGCAAGGAAAAACTTTTCAAACAACATAAGACAGGAAGGAAGAAAACGTCGAGCAGAACCAGACTCAAGGTGGACGGCCATCTGCCTCGACTGGTTGGGTTGAAAGAAAGAGGGGGGGAGGGGGGAGAGAGAATGTGAAAGATAGAGAGAGAGAGAGAGAGAGGGACAGAGGAAACATAGCACAATGAAAACTCCACACAGACGTAAGGTAATTGTGACAGTAATAACAATCATAATAGTCATCACCGTAATAATGATAATAATAGTAGCAGTGTGTTGAACAGGATCATGGGGCCAGTATAGGTCACTTGTGGTATAGATCCAGACCCCACAGCTGTTGAGACAGAAAAACCTGCAGAAAGTGACAAGAGGAGAGAGAATAGAGTGCACAAAACTATGGGAGAGGGAAGATGCCAAGTTATCTGGGTGTACCCCTCCTCTCGCCTAACGTCAGCTGGGATAGGCTGCAGCCCCCCCTGCGACCCTAACAGACAAGCAGTATAGATAATGGATGGATGGATGGATGGAAGATGAAAAGTTAGTAACATGCATTTAGGAGATATGAACATCCCTCAGCAGTCTAGGCCTGGCAGCATAACTAGAGGATGGTTCAGACAAGCCTGAGCCAACCCTAACTATAAGCTTTATCAAAGAGGGAGGTTTTAAGCCTACTCTTAAAAGTGGAGAGGGTGTCTGCCTGATAGCTGAATCCTCTCATTCTAATCCTGGAAACTCTAAGAACCACCAGTAAGCCAGCATTCTGGGAGTGCAGTGTTCTAGTGGGGTAATAGGGTAGTATGAGCTCTTTAAGATACAATGGTGCCTGACTACTAAGTGCTTTGTAGGTGAGGAGGAGGATTTTGAGGACTTTTGAGACAGGATGTGCCTGATTTAGGCAGTCCTAGAAGTGTGTTTTATGTGGGAGTTAAAGGACATATCCTGATCAAAGATGACTCTGAGATTGCTTATGGTGGAGCTGGAGGCCAGGGCAATGCCATCTGGAGTAACTTAGATTACTGCAACTCATTATTTACTGCCTTAATGATGGAGCAGTTGCCCAATTACAGATGGTACAAAACACAGCAGCAAGACTCCTCACAAACACTCAACGCAGGGAACAAACCACTCCCTGCCTGAATCATGGTCTGGCTCCACCATACATTTCTGAACTGTTGTTATGAGTTCCACAGTCCAGACGTAAAACAAAGGAGGACCGTGGTTTTATTGTTCTAACCCCAACACTGTGGAACAAATCCCCCCTCACTATCAAAACAGCTGAGTCTCAGTTTGAAAAGCTTTTAAAAGCCCATCTGTATGGACTAGCATCTTATAATATTTAATAGTGTCTATTCAATTGTTTTATTGCTGTCACTTTTAGTTTCTTTTATCTTTCTCTCACATGATGTTCATGATGCTCTTTTGTCAAACCTGACATAAACACCTGTCTATATTTCTATAGAAAACAGCAGCACCTGCTTCAGTAGGATGAAGGCTGTCTGCTTTCAGCAGGTCAGGGCGTCAGCTGAGTTAGAGGAGATACACAGGCCGACAGGATTAACAGGGCTGCTGAGGGTCAAAGGGTATGCAGTCGAGAGAGGTGATTGCAGATTAGGCCACATACTTGGGTGATTGCGCTTACGAGCTTTTCCATGGCAGCTAACAGGGTGCTAACCCTAACAAGCTAGCTGTCAAGCCTGTGGCTAATGGAGAGCCTGTCATATCAACGGTAATGTTAGGAGAAAGGAGCTGTGTTAACTAACAGACACGTCTGTCTTGCAGAGACACCCTGTCTGTAAGAGAGAACACAAGCTATTAGCGTAGTTTAATAATGTTTGCTGTAAGAACAGCTAAATTGGTAAGCTAGGCTAAGCTAACAATGCAACAAACAGCTAGGCTATGCCAATAGGCCAGCAACCGGCTACAATCTTATATAAGATATATTATATCTTATATAAAATATCGAGATACAGGAAGCAACACAAATGTAGCAGGGCAGAGTAGCAGCAGATAAGTAGTGAGTAAATCACAGAAAAAATGTGCAGAGTGCATACTTATATTTCCACTCCACATCAAGAATGCTGTTGCTCATTTTCTCTGCTGCTCTTTTCTTTTTCAAGGCTGACTTTCAGTAGTCAAAACTGCCAAGGGAAACAAGGCAGATTGATAAGTTGCCATAGCCACAAATGGAATGCAAGGGACCTCTGAAATCATATTAAAGTCTCTGATGGGTGTAAGTGATGGCAAGAGCTGGAGTCGCCCGTCATGGTGTCTCATTCTGGCCCTTTTCAGTTCCCATATAACAGGGATAGATGTATATAAGGGATGACAGTGAGGGTTGGAAGAATGGAGGGAAGAAGGAAAAGAACACAATGAGCCAAAAGGAGGAAAAGGAGAAAATGGGAGTCAGTGAATGAAGACTGATTGATAATGAAAACCAAAATGGAGAGACGACGAGAGAAGAGACACGAGCAGTTACAGAGGTCTAACATGTCATGTTAACAAGTGGAAGTGGAACTCAGAAAAAAAGGCACTGCTGTTCCCACTCAGGACTGACTTCATTAGCTCACATTCCCCTCCTTACCCTTTGCGGTATGCTAGCCTGGAACGGACAGCTTTTTCCCAAACCACTCCTCCTCTCGGAGAGACAAAACCCAGCAGAGCCTGAGATGAAATCAGAGAGGGAGATGGAGGGCAAGAGGAGGGGGAGGGGGTTTAATTTAGGTCAAGGCTGACAGTACCTCTCAAACACTGAGTTGGGAGTGGAAGGAGGGCCTGGACTGAAGTCAGAGTTTTATCTAGGCTCTCTCATGTTTGTTGAATCACCTTGCAGTGAGCCGCAGAGGCGGCAGTGAATCACTGCAGTCCATTTGACTCACAAATCAAATGATGGAGGCTTTGTTTGCTTTTTGGGATGTTTTTCCCTTTGATAGAGCTGGGAATGCTCTGCTGCCATACCCAACACAGTCCTGTTTATTAGTGAGACTGATATGTTCACAGTTAGCTTGATATATGGACCTGCTGTTATACAATCTAATTCTGCTTCCAGTGTTGTCCATCTACGATATTTTTTATGTGAAACATTGATTGATTCATAAATGACAGCATGTTGTTTGTCATTACCTTCACAATGTTTCCATATCACTGTTTCACATGTATTGTTACATTTTGGTTAAGTCTAGGCACAAAAACTGTTTGTGGTTAGACAAAAATGTTGACCCGTAATAGAAGCCAGTACTGACTCTGGACTAAGACAGGGAACAGAGAGTGATCTCTGAGGTCAAAGTCCAACACTTTTCCCACCATTTACTTCAGCCTCATGTTGTACTGCTCTGAGTCTCTCCTTTTAACAGACATGTTTTCATACTCATACTAGTTCATTCTATTTGATTCGTCTTTGAGGTATTCCTGATCAATGTTAAGCTACCGTCAGTAAAACTCAAAAAGTAGAGTATAGAGAGGGTGCTGCAAGACTTTTAATGAAATTCTGGAGGTGGTGTTGAGTTTCATTCATGGCAGTATAACATCATTTATTGGAAGAGTCAGAATGGAATGCCTGACATGACTCTTGCTGTTCTGATGGATGGATATATGCTGTGCTAGTGTGAATTTATCAGCATGTAAATATGGAGGAGTTTTGAGTTTGCACTAACAAGGGAATTGGGGCACTTGGAAATAAAGGCTTGTCTCAAATATAAGCCTGTGTCAATAGAGGCCTGTTTCATTTCTTTTTTTTTTTATTTCTGCCAATTATTAACCAACAAACATGGAGGGATCAGGACTGCAGTTTCAGAAAGTCAGAGGGAATTAAATGGATGGCTCATTCTCATATTTTTGAAAATTAGATCAGTGACATCAGAAATGTGCATGATAAACTTGCAGTTTTGTATTTTGTGTGTGATACACCATTTTGAGACTGTCCTCCCATGAGAGAATGACAATGACATAGATATATATTCAAGTTCTCTAGTGGCCATAGTAAATATGACAGAGGGAGAGGAAGAAGTTAGGTGACGCTGTTATAGAGCGACAAAGTCCACATAGGTAGGAAGCAAAGGTGGATGGACAAAACATCAGACTTTAACACAGGAGACCACTGTCCGTTTCCCACATCAAATAAGCCACATATTTATTATATTTTATTATAGCCATTATGACAAACATTCTCTAACCTCAAAAACATACTTACTCACTTCAACCCAAATCATGATCTTTCCCTAAACCTAACCAAACTTTTACCACGGCACTGTCACATTATGGTTATTTTTGAACTGTGGGTCATGTGAGGTAAGGACCCACAACCTGTGTAGGCATTTAACCTGGAGGACTTGTCAGATTTCATAATATTCCACAAAGTTAAAAGAACACTGATGCTGATGCACACTAACTGGCAGAGTGTCCAGTGTTTGACCAAATTACAGCTGACTTAAAAATGAGTGAATGCAGGGGCCGCTTACTTCTCATCTCCTTCCCCGACCTCCCTAACCACTACTTGCCTAACCCTAACCCCTACCATACACACGCACACACACACACACACACACACACACACACTGTTAAGATGCTGATAATTGTGGTTTGGGAGGTCGGGGAAGGAGATGAGAAGTAAGCGGCCCCTGCATTCACTCATTTTTAAGTCAGCTGTAATTTGGTCAAACACTGGACACTCTGCCAGTTAGTGTGCATCAGCATCAGTGTTCTTTTAACTTTGTGGAATATTATGAAATCTGACAAGTCCTCCAGGTTAAATGCCTACACAGGTTGTGGGTCCTTACCTCACATGACCCACAGTTCAAAAATAACCATAATGTGACAGTGCCGTGGTAAAAGTTTGGTTAGGTTTAGGGAAAGATCATGATTTGGGTTGAAGTGAGTAAGTATGTTTTTGAGGTTAGAGAATGTTTGTCATAATGGCTATAATAAAATATAATAAATATGTGGCTTATTTGATGTGGGAAACGGACAGTGGTCTCCTGTGTTAAAGTCTGATGTTTTGTCCATCCACCTTTGCTTCCTACCTATGTGGACTTTGTCGCTCTATAACAGCGTCACCTAACTTCTTCCTCTCCCTCTGTCATATTTACTATGGCCACTAGAGAACTTGAATATATATCTATGTCATTGTCATTCTCTCATGGGAGGACAGTCTCAAAATGGTGTATCACACACAAAATACAAAACTGCAAGTTTATCATGCACATTTCTGATGTCACTGATCTAATTTTCAAAAATATGAGAATGAGCCATCCATTTAATTCCCTCTGACTTTCTGAAACTGCAGTCCTGATCCCTCCATGTTTGTTGGTTAATAATTGGCAGAAATAAAAAAAAAAAGAAATGAAACAGGCCTCTATTGACACAGGCTTATATTTGAGACAAGCCTTTATTTCCAAGTGCCCCAATTCCCTTGTTAGTGCAAACTCAAAACTCCTCCATATTTACATGCTGATAAATTCACACTAGCACAGCATATATCCATCCATCAGAACAGCAAGAGTCATGTCAGGCATTCCATTCTGACTCTTCCAATAAATGATGTTATACTGCCATGAATGAAACTCAACACCACCTCCAGAATTTCATTAAAAGTCTTGCAGCACCCTCTCTATACTCTACTTTTTGAGTTTTACTGACGGTAGCTTAACATTGATCAGGAATACCTCAAAGACGAATCAAATAGAATGAACTAGTATGAGTATGAAAACATGTCTGTTAAAAGGAGAGACTCAGAGCAGTACAACATGAGGCTGAAGTAAATGGTGGGAAAAGTGTTGGACTTTGACCTCAGAGATCACTCTCTGTTCCCTGTCTTAGTCCAGAGTCAGTACTGGCTTCTATTACGGGTCAACATTTTTGTCTAACCACAAACAGTTTTTGTGCCTAGACTTAACCAAAATGTAACAATACATGTGAAACAGTGATATGGAAACATTGTGAAGGTAATGACAAACAACATGCTGTCATTTATGAATCAATCAATGTTTCACATAAAAAATATCGTAGATGGACAACACTGGAAGCAGAATTAGATTGTATAACAGCAGGTCCATATATCAAGCTAACTGTGAACATATCAGTCTCACTAATAAACAGGACTGTGTTGGGTATGGCAGCAGAGCATTCCCAGCTCTATCAAAGGGAAAAACATCCCAAAAAGCAAACAAAGCCTCCATCATTTGATTTGTGAGTCAAATGGACTGCAGTGATTCACTGCCGCCTCTGCGGCTCACTGCAAGGTGATTCAACAAACATGAGAGAGCCTAGATAAAACTCTGACTTCAGTCCAGGCCCTCCTTCCACTCCCAACTCAGTGTTTGAGAGGTACTGTCAGCCTTGACCTAAATTAAACCCCCTCCCCCTCCTCTTGCCCTCCATCTCCCTCTCTGATTTCATCTCAGGCTCTGCTGGGTTTTGTCTCTCCGAGAGGAGGAGTGGTTTGGGAAAAAGCTGTCCGTTCCAGGCTAGCATACCGCAAAGGGTAAGGAGGGGAATGTGAGCTAATGAAGTCAGTCCTGAGTGGGAACAGCAGTGCCTTTTTTTCTGAGTTCCACTTCCACTTGTTAACATGACATGTTAGACCTCTGTAACTGCTCGTGTCTCTTCTCTCGTCGTCTCTCCATTTTGGTTTTCATTATCAATCAGTCTTCATTCACTGACTCCCATTTTCTCCTTTTCCTCCTTTTGGCTCATTGTGTTCTTTTCCTTCTTCCCTCCATTCTTCCAACCCTCACTGTCATCCCTTATATACATCTATCCCTGTTATATGGGAACTGAAAAGGGCCAGAATGAGACACCATGACGGGCGACTCCAGCTCTTGCCATCACTTACACCCATCAGAGACTTTAATATGATTTCAGAGGTCCCTTGCATTCCATTTGTGGCTATGGCAACTTATCAATCTGCCTTGTTTCCCTTGGCAGTTTTGACTACTGAAAGTCAGCCTTGAAAAAGAAAAGAGCAGCAGAGAAAATGAGCAACAGCATTCTTGATGTGGAGTGGAAATATAAGTATGCACTCTGCACATTTTTTCTGTGATTTACTCACTACTTATCTGCTGCTACTCTGCCCTGCTACATTTGTGTTGCTTCCTGTATCTCGATATTTTATATAAGATATAATATATCTTATATAAGATTGTAGCCGGTTGCTGGCCTATTGGCATAGCCTAGCTGTTTGTTGCATTGTTAGCTTAGCCTAGCTTACCAATTTAGCTGTTCTTACAGCAAACATTATTAAACTACGCTAATAGCTTGTGTTCTCTCTTACAGACAGGGTGTCTCTGCAAGACAGACGTGTCTGTTAGTTAACACAGCTCCTTTCTCCTAACATTACCGTTGATATGACAGGCTCTCCATTAGCCACAGGCTTGACAGCTAGCTTGTTAGGGTTAGCACCCTGTTAGCTGCCATGGAAAAGCTCGTAAGCGCAATCACCCAAGTATGTGGCCTAATCTGCAATCACCTCTCTCGACTGCATACCCTTTGACCCTCAGCAGCCCTGTTAATCCTGTCGGCCTGTGTATCTCCTCTAACTCAGCTGACGCCCTGACCTGCTGAAAGCAGACAGCCTTCATCCTACTGAAGCAGGTGCTGCTGTTTTCTATAGAAATATAGACAGGTGTTTATGTCAGGTTTGACAAAAGAGCATCATGAACATCATGTGAGAGAAAGATAAAAGAAACTAAAAGTGACAGCAATAAAACAATTGAATAGACACTATTAAATATTATAAGATGCTAGTCCATACAGATGGGCTTTTAAAAGCTTTTCAAACTGAGACTCAGCTGTTTTGATAGTGAGGGGGGATTTGTTCCACAGTGTTGGGGTTAGAACAATAAAACCACGGTCCTCCTTTGTTTTACGTCTGGACTGTGGAACTCATAACAACAGTTCAGAAATGTATGGTGGAGCCAGACCATGATTCAGGCAGGGAGTGGTTTGTTCCCTGCGTTGAGTGTTTGTGAGGAGTCTTGCTGCTGTGTTTTGTACCATCTGTAATTGGGCAACTGCTCCATCATTAAGGCAGTAAATAATGAGTTGCAGTAATCTAAGTTACTCCAGATGGCATTGCCCTGGCCTCCAGCTCCACCATAAGCAATCTCAGAGTCATCTTTGATCAGGATATGTCCTTTAACTCCCACATAAAACACACTTCTAGGACTGCCTAAATCAGGCACATCCTGTCTCAAAAGTCCTCAAAATCCTCCTCCTCACCTACAAAGCACTTAGTAGTCAGGCACCATTGTATCTTAAAGAGCTCATACTACCCTATTACCCCACTAGAACACTGCACTCCCAGAATGCTGGCTTACTGGTGGTTCTTAGAGTTTCCAGGATTAGAATGAGAGGATTCAGCTATCAGGCAGACACCCTCTCCACTTTTAAGAGTAGGCTTAAAACCTCCCTCTTTGATAAAGCTTATAGTTAGGGTTGGCTCAGGCTTGTCTGAACCATCCTCTAGTTATGCTGCCAGGCCTAGACTGCTGAGGGATGTTCATATCTCCTAAATGCATGTTACTAACTTTTCATCTTCCATCCATCCATCCATCCATTATCTATACTGCTTGTCTGTTAGGGTCGCAGGGGGGGCTGCAGCCTATCCCAGCTGACGTTAGGCGAGAGGAGGGGTACACCCAGATAACTTGGCATCTTCCCTCTCCCATAGTTTTGTGCACTCTATTCTCTCTCCTCTTGTCACTTTCTGCAGGTTTTTCTGTCTCAACAGCTGTGGGGTCTGGATCTATACCACAAGTGACCTATACTGGCCCCATGATCCTGTTCAACACACTGCTACTATTATTATCATTATTACGGTGATGACTATTATGATTGTTATTACTGTCACAATTACCTTACGTCTGTGTGGAGTTTTCATTGTGCTATGTTTCCTCTGTCCCTCTCTCTCTCTCTCTCTCTATCTTTCACATTCTCTCTCCCCCCTCCCCCCCTCTTTCTTTCAACCCAACCAGTCGAGGCAGATGGCCGTCCACCTTGAGTCTGGTTCTGCTCGACGTTTTCTTCCTTCCTGTCTTATGTTGTTTGAAAAGTTTTTCCTTGCTGCTGTTGCCACGTGCTTACTCATGGTGGGATGGTTGGGTCTCTGTAAATAATATCATAGTCTAGACCTGCTCTATATGAAAAGCACCCAGAGATAACTCCTGATGTTATCTGACACTACACAAATAAAACTGACTTGACTTGACACATGCCAGTATTTTCTAGTTGATGAGACTGGTACGGGGTGTTGTGCCCTTTATCTCCAAAAATCTGTAAACCAACTAGCGTCTAGTCTGATTTCATTTTGTCTGTTGGGTCAGGTTCAGTTGAGAGGGCTGACAGCCACTAACTAGGAGCTGTTATCACCACTCAACTATGATTACTTGATTGCTTATTTCCATTTTCTATTTTGTTAAAAATAAATCAATAAATGTAAACAAACCAGTCTCATACAAGAGCCCTGCAACAACTCCTGAAAGTTGTGCTGATTAAGTTTCCAATATTTTGTCCACCATTTTATATCAATCAGGGTAGACTAAATCAGAGAAACACCTCTCAGTATAACCCGAAACAGTTCAACAGCACCACAAGAAATCATACAGTTGAATCAACAGCTTTTTCAAACATTTCAGTGAAGTGTACTTAATAAATACCAAGAAAGAGAAAATTAAAGTGTGAAGTGCGTTCGGAATGTTTTCAGACCTCTTCAATTTTCAATTTTTTCACATTTTTAGAAGACAGGGTTTCCCCTCAAGATGTTACACTTGTGATGTGGCCTCTGTTTTTCAACCATGCACTTGCTGCCTGCAATCATCACTAGCTACATACGTTTACAGAGGTATTTAATAACTATTAGATCATATTGTTCTACAAATGGACTTATATGCTTATTCTGAAGTAGGTCAGTTTGTGTGACATTACTTACATATATCAATTTTGTGATCTAAATGTGTGAGTTCAAGTTTTATGTCCCAGATAATGTGCCCTAGCCCTGTCCTTCTCTGCCCTCCTCTGTCTTCAGGACCAGGAACAATTTCTCCATTTTTCTCTCTCTGCCAACTGGTGTGTCCCTCCCACGTGCTGCTGTAACACTCAGATGAATCTCTTTGTTTAGGAGTCTCTTAAACAAGCCTGGCCTCCAGAGGAGATCTTTAACACGTGCTTCCTCAATTACAGGACAGGGATGGAGTAAAAAAAGCAAACCATTAAAACCAGCCAGGCAGTGGCAGGCCCAGGCACAGTGACTTGTTAGGAGACAGTGTTGTAATGAGGAGCGTTTAAGGCTTAGATGAGGCTGCCTTTAAAAAGAAGACCAGAGGCGAGAAGGGCCGTTAAAAGGATCTTTACTGAATGTCAAGGCCTCTCTCTCTTTGTACACACTCACACACATACATTCTCCACCAAAAATGTCCTTTGTGCTGTTAGAGGGTGCAGACAGGCCCTTACAGCCTCATTTAGCTGTGTGCTGTACTGATTACTAGCTTGTCTCCTTGCTATCTATTAGAGAGCAGAGGTGGGGACAAAGTGGAACAGAATGAGCACAGTCACTTCATATGTACCCCAAACAAAAGTAAAATACCATAGTTTTTGATCTTCTGTACTTAAAGTTAAAATATATGAGAGTTCAGTTAAGTTAAGAGATATGCAGCTGTAACTTGATTAAATAAATATAATATTTGGTGTATGCATCTTGCAAGTACTCTAATGATAAAGACCTTATAACTAGTATGATTTGAGACATTGAAATGATCCCAATCTGACTGACAGTCAACCTCTGACTTAAGGGGGGGCCCTAGAGTCTCTGGGGCAGATTCACCCTTTGCCTAGTTGGTAATCCAGCCAAAACAAACTCCAGCACAGTGTACACAGACAGGGCTTTAGCCAGAATTTTAGATTTACAAAGGTCATAAGCCACAATTGTGTTAGAGTATAATATAGTATAATAGTACAATAAAGTGCAATTGCAAATGATCATTTTTACTCGTTTTATTTGTCCCTTTCATTGTTAAACCACATGACATTTTTATCTCCCTACAAGCTGGTCCTGATCTTCAGCCCTGCAGACAGCTCTGTAAACCAATCAGTGCTGTTTGGCTTCTGTCACTGAATGCAAATTCCCACGCAAAACATCTTGGAGTTATATTTGATTCTAGTTTAAAATTTGACACTCAAATTAACTTGGTTAGCAGCACTGGCTCCTTCCTTCTAAGCCCACTTGGAAAATTAAAAACATTGCTCTCTGTTAAAGATCTGGAGTCTGTTGGTCTTGCTTTTATTTCCTCTCACCTTGACTATTGCAGTTCTGTGTATGAATCAGTTAGTCAGCCTTATCTCACTTGCAATTGGTTTGTACAGGTGGGCATACAAAGCGCATAATGCAGCAATTGCCTGTGTTTTGGCAAAAAGGCATCTTGTTTAAGGAGAGTAAAAGACTGTGGTTTTGGTTACATTTAAATCAACATGTTTTGTCTGAAGTCACTGTAAACTTTTACTGGGTTAAACAAGACCCTGATCTTTCACTTACCTTAACCAAGTGTTGCGTGTGTCTGAACAGAACCTTAAATTAGTGTAATATTGCTACAGTCACTACAAGTTGATATCGTGAAAAAAAGAAGCCAACTCCTGTCCATATAGGCTAAATGAATCAATACATAACTGTTGTGACTGTTTGACAAACCGCAAGTATTGCTGGTTGTCACAAAACATATGGTAAATCTCTGTCCAAGTACATGAAATTAATAGATTCATGACAATTTCCCAACCTGCCATGAGACTGGGTTGAATATTTACATTATAAAATGTAAAATCTTTGGTCACTTTTTAAGAAGTCTGTCTGAAATTGCCTACTGGTAAGTCAAAACACCTTCTCTGAAAAAGCCTCATGTAGGGACCCCTGACCTCAATATCTGTATAACCCTGGTTATGGCCCTGCTGAGTCTTCATTGGCAGCTACAGCCCTGTGCACAGGTGTCAGCAATACATTCTATGCTGCAAAATGAAGACTACTGTAGCATCATGCTTGTTTTGAAGAGCAATAAGATGAATAAAAGTTTATAGACAATACACTGTGACAAGACAGAGGCTGCTATGGCCTGTCACAACGCAAAACACTGATAGTTGTTGTAACATCTCAGATTGACTATGGCAATGATTTATTGATGCTGAAAAGATGAATTTGAAGTTTCATTTATCATAAGGATGAAAGGAAATGTGAGGGCAAGAGGAGAGCATGAGGAGGAAAAGCAGCCATTGTGTGTGACCTGCTAAGCATTCATGTCAGGTGAAGGGAGTCTTCTTAGGTGAGCTGATGGAAAAACAGCCTTGAGCTATGACTCCGTCATGGCTGGGATTTCAACTTCACTTCTCTCATGGAGGAAATGATCCATTCAGGCATTCAATAAAAGGGTCACTTTAGATAAAGATGGAGGGGGCGGGAATGTGAGCGCACATGTGTGCAAACACATGCACTGATAAAATCAGGAAACAATAGAGAGGAAGTCTAGAACTCTTCCACTCTGAAGCAGCGTGTAACATGTTTGGTTTTAATCAATCTCCATGTAGTAAGTGAAGAAAAACAAGAATAAGACATCAAATATCATGAAATTTTGTGAATGTTTTATCTTTGGTGAAGACACAAATACAGGAACTTTAGGACTGGATTTACCTAGACCAAGAATGTCCACTGATCCAAAAATATTTCTGTATAGATATAATTAAAAAGTGAAATACTACATG
Source organism: Lates japonicus (assembly GCA_033238685.1). Taxonomy (NCBI): domain Eukaryota; kingdom Metazoa; phylum Chordata; class Actinopteri; family Centropomidae; genus Lates; species Lates japonicus. Next base: position 23,424 of record BRZM01000571.1, read on the forward strand.
TTCATTCTTGATCTCAAAACTGTAGTTTGTCCAAAAAAACATTAGAGGGTATATATTATGAAAAAACAATATTTATTTGATGTTTTTCATGCGTTTTAACAATCAATTAAATGACAGCATATATGATCTACATAATCCTTGTTATCTCCTACTCTTGTTTAAACATAATTTGTTATCCAAAATTACTTTTGACCTCAAATCTTCCTCTGAATTCAGAATTTACATTTTAATTCTGAATCTAATCCCTAATACATAACTTACATCTGGTCTCTTGTCATTTATAGAAAGCACTCTGGGGCACAATCTCCAATGAATCACTACAGCTTAGACACACCTGATCCTCTAAAAACTCAGGTGTGAGCTCCATAACAGCCAAACCAGGCACAACAAGGAATTTAGAATCTTTGCTGTGTCCGCTCCACCCTGGAATATTTTTTCTGTGTCTGGATGATGAAGATGATGTGAGTATTTATAGAAACACCCACTGCTGAACTCATCCCTGTGATTTGAAGCTTTCTCTAATTCTCTAATCTGCTCTTTGTCAGCATTTTGATTTAACCCTCAGATCCAGAGCATGTTTAGCATGTTTGCTAATTAATACAGACGCTGTGGTGGCAGATAACACAGCGTGTCATTCATACAGACAGCCACCACTACTTTCATCTTATAGCATAAAACATGAGATAAAACGGAGCAAATGAAAGCATATGCTTCCACTGAACTAATTTCTCATTTCTTAGAGTGTCTAGTCAAGGGCTTCGCTATGCACTTCATTAGTTAAGTGTGAAGGGAGGGGAGTGGAGTAGCGCATTCAGAAAGTTTTCAGACCTCTTCAATTTTCAATTTTTTCACATTTTGTTATGTTGCAGTCTTATGCTAAAATGAAAATAATATTTTTCTTTTCCCTTAACTGAAATATCACATTGACATTAGTATTCACACACTTAAAACACTAGGACGGGATTTGGAAAGGCACACACCGGAGTCTCACAGCTGACAAGGCGTATCAGAGCAAAAACCAAACCATGAAGTCATAGGAACTGTCTGCAGAGCTCAGTGACAGGATTGTTTTGAGGCACAGATCTGGAGAAGGCTACAAAAATTCTGCAGCATTGAAGGTTCCGAAGAGCAGTGGCCTCCATAATTCTTACATGGAAGACGTTTAGAACAACCAGGACTCCTCCTAGAGCTGGTCACCTGGCCAATCTGAGCAACTGGGGGAGAAGTAAAAGAGGTGACCAAGAACCCAATGGTCACTCTGGCTGAGCTCCAGAGAACCTGTGTGGAGATGGGAGAGACTTCCAGAAGGACAGTCATCACAGTAACACTCTGATCTGGGCTTCATGACAGAGTGGCCAGACAGTCCTTTGGGTGTTTTTTCTGTAAACTTTAACTGTGAAAAAAAAAAAAAATCTCTGGTCTGATGAAACCAAGATGCTTAAAAACGGTTGTTCTTCTGAAGTGTTCTTCCTGTGGATGATGCTACAGTGGAGTGGCTGCGAGTTAAAAAGCTGAACTCGATGAATACATCATCTGTTACATCTCTTTTTCTCTTCATATTACTGAAGACACTTGTGCTAACAGAGCAGTTATAGTAATATACAGAGTATGACTAGCATGTGTACCATGTGAATATGAAGACTATTTGATAATATTAACTGAGTATACTTATTACAGAAACACAATAATTTAATAATAATGAAAAAAAAAAACAGCAACTCCCTCAGAGTTGCTGTGTTTGGATGGGAAGCACCTGTGAAGACTCCCTGTAGTTGTTGTATGGGTGTACATCTGGGCTTTAACCTGAATTTAAACCTGATATTTAAATGCAATCTGTAACTGGACAGATTCTAACAAAAGGCGGAGAAAATGGACGCTGTGTTTAAATGAATACCGGTAATCCATTTTTGAATGTGAGTGTCCCTTATGAGGAGGTTTATGAAGAACATTTACAGAGAAATGTTCACATCATTGAAGTAATTTAAAGTCTTGGTTGACTTGTTTTAGGCTTGTTTTGATAGTGTCATTATTTTTTCCCAGTGGTATAGAACCATCATTAAATTCATTCCTGAGGTTCCTAAAGTTTAAATTAAATCTTGTAAATTTGTTGAAGCACAGTGGAAGAGTCAGTAGAAAGACTTAAAAGGATTTTGGATAAAAGATAGCATGCACACTCTATCCTATTTCTTATGTTCCTCTCCTAACTGGTGTTGATGGGACAGGTTAGTCTCGTTCAGCGGGGCTCCCTCCATTCAGCAAGTGAGTCCTCTTTCCACTGTGACCAGCATCTGGTCAGCCAAAGGTTGGGGTAAACATCCCAGCCAACAGCAGCAGTGACCGGACCAAGCCCTGCCAGAGCTCACTTCAGTGGCCTGGCTCTGGGCCAGAGAGGCTGCTATATGGACCTCTACCTGGAACACTCAACATGTTCTACTGTGTGGCAAAATAGATTTTTTTTAGCAGTTTTATTTTTATTATATTATTAGAAGCATATAATATGATATACAGAAGAGTGACAGATGACTTAGGGAACTGTAAATGTGAATTCATCCTGCAAGAGGAAGACAATATGTGTGGAAATATTAAATAGCATGATGTTAGTTTATCAGAAGGATCAGAGACTGTAAACCTCTTGGGACTAGATCATTTCTGTGATCGGGTAAACCTAATATAACCTTCTTAATAAGTTTATGGCAGTCAACAGACAGGACAGGTGTGGGAGAGAGAAGAGATGACATGCAGCAAAAGGCTTGGGCCAGATTCAAACCTGGGCTGTTATGACAAGGACTAAGTCATGGTGGTATACACTTTCACCACCGGTTCACCTCCTCTCATTTTTGATGATAATGGTGGAAAGTGTATTCTTGTGTCCTTCAAACTTAGAGTTTGTTGGATTGTCCAGCAGCATCTGAGAGCCTCTCTCCCTACATGTTTACAACATATGGATGCTGCATCTGACAATTTTTGTGACCTCAGACAGTCCTGCCCCCTTCACACAGTGATTGGAGGCATGAAAGTAGGCATGTTTTGAGGCTTGTTCAATCTGTCTTTTTAAAATTCCTATCACACATCTACTTGTGTCACATTTTACATGAACAGCCAAAAGCAACACCTGAGAGAAAACACTGGAAAGAAATGCGTATTGTTATCTCCATGTATACAGTTCATTGCATCTCACCTCTGTACAACAGCAGGTGTAGAGAGAGGTGTTGAGTGTGGTAGCACATCTCTCCAAAATCTGCCACGAGTGATCATCATTTTTATTCTTATCAAACCATTCCTTTAACAAGGTTTTCCCCTCATTTTGTTACTTCTGCTTGTGGCCTTTACCACAGATTGTATGTAAATGTTCTTTTTTTTAAAGTGATCATGAATGTTTGCTGTATATGTATATAATTGGGTATAGCTCATGATGTGTCAAAATGTGTGTTAATCCTCTTGGAAAGCATTTCAAATCTGTTTGTATCATACACCCTGCACCTGCCACAGCTCGTGTATTGATCTCAGATCTGAGGTTCAGAGTTCAGATTTGTAATAATCAAGTCCTGTTAGCCTTGATAATGTCAGAGATGTTTTAACTGTGTTATGTTAACTGAATTAAATCTTTACCATCTTTAAACAGGAACCTTGAAAACAAATAGATTTTTGTGCTTGTTTACATCCAGCATCCTAAAACACTATAACTGCACACATGCCTTAATACATTCATGAGAAACAAATTGCAGTACAAGTCTCAATTCATGTTATAATTATATTTAAAATGTATTGACAGATAATCCCCCATTTTTAAAAATAAAGTGACTTGAAAATCGAAACTAGAACAATGAAGAGTCTTAGATGAAAATTGCAATCAAAAAAGAAAACGTTGCTGATTAAAATATCAGCTTCCTGTCTTTTATAACTTACATTTTCACATTCCTCCCTCTTTTTTATTCTTCTCACCCACAGATCTTCTGTGTCTTTTTAGTTTTAATCAAAATTCTATTGGCAGTGATGAAAGACAGCACCTCCATGCACTAAAACTGTCACACCTTGAAACAGGGAGTTGTCATTTCTGCAAAATGAAAATAGCATTGTAACAACTAATGTTTACATTTATCTTGTAACAACACTACTGTTTTATTTTCTGTACCATTTATAAATGATGCTAAAGAAACCTGCAAAAACATAGCAATTCTTAACCAATGATATTATCCCACTTGACATCCCCGCTCACCAACAACATCAAATGTTCTGAAATATGTTGATAACATTTGTTGCTACACATGAACACTTCTAAAAATAAGTCTGTAAAAATTTGACATCATTAGAAATGACATATTCCCTATTAATGGACATTAACTTTCATAATGAGTCATCAATTCTTCTGTTGTTGTGATCTAGTAGATTGGAGCTTTATGGCAAGGTGAAAGGGAAAACCATGCTTATTTCTCCCAAAGCAGCAAAAGAAAAGAGCGAATCACTCCCACATCCAGAGACTGGGAAGGACAGCACTGCCCACCAGCCACTGAAAAGCAAGGCCAGTGTACAAACAACAATTTCTTTTTGGCCAAAAAGAAGAAGAATTAAAGAGAATTAAAGAAGAATTTAAATCCTTTTTTTTCCCTTTTTCCTCTTTTTTTTTTCTTTTCCCATTAATATCCTTAAATGGATAAAGGGGATGACTGAATTATGTAGCTTATTGAAATCTCTGTTAGTACAGAGACTATCTGCATGTACTTTTTTTGTTGGACATCACTCAGCTAAAAATCATCATCCTTTTACCTTGTGGGCTGTATCTTCATAATTCACAAAAAAACTAAAACAAAATAAATGGCTAGAAGCCCAGCTTTTGTTGTTATATTATGAGACAATTTGTTCTCTGGCATTAGTTTTTGTTATTTAGTTTCAGCTCTTATTCTCAGGCCTGCATTGTTTCCCCCCTCCAGGGCTCCCACCAAACCCACTCCTACTACCACCCTTCACCACCCCACCCGATAAGCTGAGAAGTGGAGCTAAATACACTTGACCTTGGCACATCAGTGGGGGCCACCCTGTGAGGGCCCAGCACTGGCATCTCGGGTCCCTGGCTTGGTGCCAGTGCTGACGGTGCTGGGAGGGTTTGGCAGGCATTATGGTCTTTGGGTGAAGATCACTGTGGCATGTTCAAATAGGTGAGGAGCCTGCCAAGAGGAGGGAACAGAGGCCTGGGCTGTTTATCTGGGGCTCCAACACACACATCCACACTCAGATATGACTCTCACACAGAGACATTTGTACACAGATAGCATACAATGAATATCAAAAACAACAGCAGAAATGATTTTCCTTTGTAAAGCAGTGGCATTTTCAAGGTATATCACTGACCTGTTAGGTCCTCAGAAATTAATGCAATGTATCTGCAAGTTTTAATGACATGAGGATGTAATATATCTATGGAAGTATATTGATAGCAAAAAAAGCTACTGAGTTTGCAACATTTGAGAGTGCACAGACATAGAGTGTAGAGTGATGAAGTCAGAGCTTAGATACCAAATATCAGTGCTTTACATATTTATATAGTAATTAATTCCATGTGAGTTGGCTGATTTAACAGTAAGGGTCTAGTTACATTTAGGCCACTATGTTAGGATAAGGCAATGGATAAGGCAGTCACTGCGGTGTCTTGTGTCAGAGAGCAGGGCTACCTTCCAAAACATTTTGACAAAGGGCTTTATCTTAATGTAGGAAACAAAGCTGTTTATCAGTCTCTCAGACTGTGCTTGAGGACACAGGGTTCACAAGACAACTCTGGCAGAAACTTCCCCCTCCTCGTACTTGTTCAATGAAGGGGAGTGGCAGCGTGCCAGGCTAAAAACAGAGCCATTTGGAGCCACTTGCAGGGGCAGCAGTAATGATGGCAGACATTGGCAGGGGGGCAGCGAGACTCATTAGAGTCATTAGTTTCAACTCATTTCTGTGTCAAGTCTCCTTTGCCATGCTGGCTAAGAGAGGGGTGGGGGGTTGTGGGTAGGGGTGTGTGGGGGGTGATTTGGACATGGTGAGGACGGTGCAGGTCTGTAACAGCCATTAGCATTAGGGTGTGATGGATGTGGCTGGCTGGGGTGCCACGAGGCAGAATCTGCATAGTCAGCAGCCCGACTTCCTTTCACTTTCCTTCAACCCTTATTCCCCCTCCCTTTTCTTTTCTCACTCCTAACTGGCTGGAAAAAGAACAAAGCAGGAGGATTTATGTTGAACATTGAACAAAAACATCAGAAAAAAGAAAGAAAAAGACTGTCAGAGATCCAAGAAGTGTGAAAAGGCCCTCTTGATATGAGCTCATTAGAAATGGTCAAAGTACAGTGTGAACAGGGCAGCAATGTTGGTAGATAATCTTTTTATACTAACACTCCACCACAGCAACTCCGCGGCTATTAGCCGCACAAGCATTTCTCCTACCACTGAATACTGTAGTGAGATCTCAGGGAGCCTATTTTAGAGTGTTTTCACAGTTGGTTTGCAGCAGTCTTTTCAAGCAATACCACACCTTCTCTCTCAAGGTACGTTCACACCAATCATGTTTGCTACAGATCATATTCTGCTGTGGTTGCTTCTTCAAAACATTTCATTCAGCCAGGTGAGACTGATGCTAACTGATTCAGATCACACCTGAGCAAACAGGTTTGTTAGAAGTGAGAGTGTGTGTCAAATCCACACAACGTATTACTACTATACAAAAATTCCCTGGTTGGTGTTATCTTCTGCCAGCATGTTAGCTCCTTTGTTCAAGGTTTATAAAGCAATGGTTTTATTAAAGTCCAATTCAGAGATTTGTCTCCAAACACATTATTAATGTTAGAAAAGAGTTCCTGAAAACATGTGTAAAGTCTGTAAACTCTGTATTACTGCACTGTGGGGTTAGACTGTTTCAAAGTTTTCCATCAGTTTCATTCTCAGGATTTTATGGGCGGGTCTGAAACAATGCGCTGGAGCCACCACCCAGCATAACTCCACCCCCTAACACTGTAAACCGTTATGAATAGCAGTGCTGCATTAGTAT
>BRZM01000572.1:11801-49301 GCA_033238685.1 Lates japonicus
CAGAATGCTCTTCATTGATTATAGCCCTGCACTCAACACAGTCATCCCAAATATACATGTATGATCAGCAAGATGTCTGTCCTTGCCCTCCCCATTCACACCTGCACCTGGACTAAAGACTTTCTGACAAACCACCCACAGACTGTCAAGTTTGGACCTCATGTCTCTTCCTCCATCACACTCAGCACCACTACAGCTACAAATACCATCATAAAATTAGCAGATGATACTACAGTAGTTGGGCTCATTTCAGGGGGAGATGAGTATGTATACAGGGACGAGGTCCAGAAACTGGTGAGGTGGTGCTCAGTCAACAAACTGACACTAAACACAAAAAAACACAAAGAACTCATCATTAATTATGGAGGTGCAGACTACAACAGACTCTCCACCTCTATTTATAGATGATGACTGTGTGGAAAGTGTTCACAACATTACATTTCTTGGTACCCACATTTCTGATGGCCTCACCTGGCCTGTTAGCATCCTGGTGTATTGCATCACAGTCTGGGATGTTGGCTGTTCAGCTCTGCAGAGAGTAATATGTACACCCTGAAAAATCATTGTCTGCCCTCTCCCTTCCCTGGAGGAGATTCCCAACACCCTCTACCTCAGCAGAGCCTCAGTCACCATTAATGACTGTACTCACCCAGGACAACATCTGTTTGACTTTCTGCCCTTTGGGAAGAGCTACAGATCACTCAATACCCAGACTAATAGACTCAGTCACAGCTTCTCTCCTACAGCAGTACGCACACTGAACAGACTTGAATAAACACAATGAGGTTTTTTTGTTGTTGTTGTTTTTAACATGCAGTATTGTTACCTTACAGTTTTTAATTTCTGCTTTTTGATTTGACTCATTATTTATTTCATAATTTCTTAGTATGTGAAATATTTGTGGATGAATGTGGTGATGTGGATTTGGGTTTAAAGTCCCAAACCACAGAGCTGCAATCAGAAATCTTCAGCCTGATTCAGGTGTCCAAAAATTATCAGGAAACGGCAGTGTCCAAGGCAGCAGAGTTTATTTGTCGACAAAGAAACCCGAGAACAGTTCAAAGTGCACACAAGATACACCTGAAGAGCTCTAAAACTGTACTGGCTCTGTCCCTCTTTATATACAGTTTTGGCTGTGACTTTCCACGCCTCTTAAGTCATTTTATTGGTTTGTTAAATGTACACCATTAAAACATTGGTTTGTCTAAATGTCCATCCTTGGTCCCCTCATTAAAATACACTATTAACTTACTCGTCATATGCCAATATCTCCTGGAAAGCACCTGGGCTTTCCTCCTTGCCAGCTTACTGGGTCATGTCATGGCAGGCCCTGTCCTAATCTGACCTGTTACACCATTATGTTCTGGCCTGTCCTGATTGTATTTTTTAAAAACAAAGTTATCTTTGACTTTACACAATTATTTCTTTACTCTTCCTTGTATCATTTTTAAAAAAAATTATCTATCTTTATATGGATTATACAAAAGTATGCATTATATGCAGTGAACACTAACATCTACCCTCACAGAGTGACATTTAACATATATCACATGTTTTTCTTTGAATCACTTTGAATCATACAGTAAATAATGATAATACCATTTCATCACAATATTCCTTTAAGATCATTAGCTTGTTGCAATTCACTCTTTGCACATCACATAGCTGTTGACTTCTTACACTACAGTGGGAGAATGTGTCTTTAACATGTCGGACCTTATAAGAGTAGCACTCCTCAGCAAATTTTGTTGTATGGCTCTTACCAATACAGTGACAATAAAGGCATTCTATCCTATTCTATTCTATTCTCTGTCTTGTTGTTCAGAGACGTCTAGTGGCCGTAGTAATGGTGATGGGAACAAAGTAGAGAACACAGTATACAGAGCAACAAAGTCCATGTTAGAAAGAGGTTGTGATGTATGGATGGACTTTGACACAGGAGACCTCAGTTTACTTCCTGTTTGAACCCAGTAGTCATAGTAGTTTATTTAATCCATGACTGTTCTACAACCTGTTTTAACCCAAACCACCATTTTTTCAGAATCTAACCAAACATTCTACAAACTTAACACTGTTTATTATCGTTACCATGACGATGAAGCTCCAGCAACACCTGCTGATAGTATGCTCCTATTGGTCGTACCTGAGGGTAAGAACAAGTGACCTGTGTGGTCGTTTAGGTTGGAACTTGTTGGAACTAACAGGTTGTAATGTCAGTGCTGTCTGCCATAATTCAAAACACAGTTTCTTAGAAAAGATCAAATGATTTCATTTCAACAATGAATCACAACATAATGAGTCTTCACTTTACCTCAGTTGGCTCAACATAGATTTATACTTCAATTTATTTTCATGGTGTGTTGTGTCGAAGCATCATCCAGCTGGTTTGTCATTGATGGGATTTGCTGCTCATGTGAATCCTCCCACAGCAGTTTACTAGCAGCTGTAACCATAGTGACCTACGATTTCTCCAGAGTTGAGTGAAGAACCTGTTTCTGATTTTAGAGAATCATGCTCTTTGTCATTAACCAGCCCTGAAAACATACAGGAGAAACCTGGGTGGTTTTCCCGGATATTGCCCATACCAGCAAAACTCATCACTACCAGTAGCTTGGTTTGGGAGTATGTGTAAGACAGAGTAACAGAGCTGCCTTCAAACTGAACCTTCATCCTTGTCTGGAGTCATTATTGATGAAGACCAAAGAAACAGGTGAATGTTGTTAAAGACCATGTTAAACTCTGATTGCCTTGTTCCAGTGGTTTCTAGCAAACAGATCTCAAAGGCATTTATTATTCCTGCTTTAACCTACCTTTAGTACATGATGAGAAATAAAGGAAACATTCCACAGTAATGTAGCATACCCATAGATGGTATGTGTGTTATGTATGGTTTTAGATATTGAATGCATCTGATAGTGGGAGTTGCCGTTCTGCTTTTGACAGTGTTGTTCTCCTCAACCTGTTCCTCCCTCCATATCACTGTATGTTATCAACACCAAACCACACTTCAATAGATTTTACAGCTTAAGCCCAAAATATAAACCTCTCATATTCTGATGGCTTTCTTACCAAGTAATACCAAGTTTTACCCAGTGTTGTTGTTGTGTCTCAAAGCAGTCCAGTCCAGAAGTAACAAATGCATGGATTTTTCTGCATCCCTTTAAGACAGGAAGAGCCTCATTTAGGCATTACTCTGCAGGTGGAAAAAGGCTGTCCTTGAAGTTTGTTTTATGTTGGACTTGAAGGACATATCCTGGTCAAAGACAACTCCAAAATGGGGGAGGCTGATGCTATTTAGCAAAGCTATATCATTAGAAAATATGTTCCTGGGGTGTTCAGGTCCAAGTACAATAACTTGTTTTGTTTGAGTCTAGTAGCAGAAATGTAGAGGTCACCTAGGTCTTTATTTCCTTAAGGAATGGTTGAAGTTTAGCTAAGTGACTGTTTCATCTGGCTTCATTGATATGTATAGTTGACTATTATCTGCATAACAGTTGATGCTTATATATTTCGATAACGTTGCCTTTAAGGAAGCATATACAAGGTGAATAGGACTGGTCAAAGCACTGAACCATGTAGTGTACAGGAGGATTTGTACAAACAGAAGCTTCCATTTGATAATAGATGTAACTAGTTTATTGCAGTTCCTGATGCCAATTCCATACAAACTGACTGTCCGAAAAGAATCAACATTGGAGACAGAATGATGATTTATTTATCTTTTTCTTTAATTGAGTGACTGATTATACTCAGTTTTAAAGGAAATTGGAATTGTAGTTTTCACAGCAGACTAGGCAGAAAGATTTGTAGAGCTAGCAGGCTGTTTTTAAATTCAGACACTTTGACTCTTCAGCTAGAACCAAATTTACCGATGTTTGCTGTGGATTTTAGTCGTTCGAACATATAAATGATCATAAAATCCAGAGTTGATTTCAGTGTCAATCAGTTATTATGTATTTATTTTCTTTGTTTTCATGGTACAATTTAAAGAATCATCCTCATTTGTTGGTTTGTCATTGATGGGATTTGCTGGCCCATGAATCCTCCCAGTGTTTGATTAGCAGCCGTAACCAGCAATTCTAGTTAAAAACAGGAATTAGCAGAATCCATCTGATGCTTAGTTGTGGTTGAATCCCACTTCCTCCCTCTTGAAGAAGAGTAGTCAGACATTCAGGTTCAGGTTTTTGTACAGCCTCTTCACACTTTGTATCACTGTGTTTCTAGAGCACAGTAGTAGAGACCTCAAACCAGGTTAAAGTCTGTTTTATGGTCAGTTGATGAACTTGCTGTTTGGATCTCATATCGTGTTTGTCAGGCAGGCTCCTGACCTTCCATGCTCCTTTCTCCTTGTTGTGCAGATAAACTTGAGTGCCTGAAGGTCAGAATGATGTCTTGTTCAGTTTAAGTAAAACCACCGGAGGAGTTGTCTCATAGTCACACCTGAGTGTGACAGATTGTCCTTCTGTTCCACTGACTTCACCTCTACAGGATAGATTGAGTCTCCAGCTGTTAGTCCTGGAAAAAGTAGAGAAAATGAAGCCATTAGACTAACATTGTCCATGAGGCTGAGAGGAGAAGACAGTGGAAAATGTCAGTGTACAGTGTTACTCTGTGGACAGAAACAGCTCAACTGTAGCTGAGCTCACAACTAGATTGTACAGGACGTCATGACAGACAGATTATTGTGGTTTTCAAGTAAGGAATGAATAGTTTCAGGTTTTCAAAATATACGCACTCTACTAGAGTTGAAAAGAAAATCACAGTGAGTTTTTCCATGTTTACAGAGGAGAACTAAGTTGAAACTGGATGCCCAGGATGAAGAAGGAGTGGTTTTGTGGAGCGTCGGTCTGATGTTCAGCTGGAATCAAACAGTTCTCTCAAGCAGCCACCCTGCAGTCAGTAGGGTGGGAGACCGGTATCAAATGAATTTCATTCTAAAGCCTTTATCACAACTGTGTGTCTGATGCGAGGGGAAAGAATCTAGACTGATCAGGTAAACCATTGAAGTTTAAATAGTGTGTGACCTCCAGTGGATGCTTGGGAGTACACAGTTGTCTTTGCCCAAAGGTTTTTGCACAGGTTGTGGTGTTTCCTGTCACTGTGGGGCCGCAGAGCACAGTAGCACACAGCAGAGTCAGACAGCTGAAGCCTGGATCTTCACAGAAGAACTGACTTCTCCTTGACTTTCAGTATCAAACCTTCTCCCTGGAACCCTGGAGCTATCTGGTGTCCAGAGAATCGTAGTATGTACTTTGGGAAATCATTTTGCTCTTGTACCACCAGAACAGAGTTGAAGTTAAACTGCTTGTCTCAAATGTACAGTTGAGTGTAACTGTGTCTCCTTCAGCAGCAGTGACGTCTCCTGTTGGCTGGGTCACTGTGTCTTGTCCTTTACACTCTGGGGAAGAACAGAACATGCAGAGGAAGAGATGAATCAACCAGATGATTACCAAAGGAGAACAATCAGTAGGTTTAAAGAGTTACCTAGCGAGAGTCAGAATCAGGATGTTTCACAAAGTTTCATGTCTGCAGTGAGAGGAGGAGAGAAAACACTGATCCCGGATCTGAGCCCTTCACATCATTGGCTCTTCTCTTTATCATCTGTTCACCAACTCATCCTTCACATCACATTTACATTCAGCTGCAGGTCTTTTAGAGCAGTTCATAGTGAGGAGCTTGAACTGTGAAGTTTCGTTACAACAAATCATCATTTTCACTATCGCTATACCACAACATGAACTGGATTTTGTCAGTGAATCATGTCATTGGTGTCACTTTGGTGTCGCTGTTGTTCAGTGTAAATGTTGAGTCAGGTTTTTGTACAGAGTTGAGGTGTTTCCTGTCACTGTGGGCTTCATGAGTCTGTCACTGCAGCTGAGATCTGCAGATCCTCACCATCGCCTTCTGCAGAACCTCATTGACTGAAGAGGTGATCTGTAGGACACAGTTCTGTTTTCTGGACCGTTCTCTTCATTCCTCACTGCAGTGACTCCACAGCTGACTCTAGAACAGATGTCATCCCATTGTACAGCCTCCTGCAGCACAGTCCATCCTTTAAACTGCAGTCACAAAGGTCAGTAAGAGTCATGGTTACTCTGCTGGCCAGCAGGAAGTCTTTGCTGCCATCAGCCTGTGTCAGCACTGATAAACTTGTACCATGATGACCTCCACAGGCTGTGATTGGACAGTTGACAGTTCATGGCTGAACAACAGGTCCTTCATCTGTGAAGCTCAGCAAAGAGAAGAAATAAGCTGCTGCCTAAGACGCCAGTCTCTTCAGTCATCTATCATAGTCTCTACTGACTTCTACTGTGCAGAAACCCTCCGTCTGTTGAAGCTGTGTTCAGTCTCCTCACTGTGTTTTACTCTCTTCCAGCTCATATTTTTAATGTTTTAATTCACTTAGTAAATGTTCATTTAATCCAGTGTTTTGACTTTTGTTTTTATTACACTCTGGATCAATCTGAAAAACACTGATTCCCTTTGTTGTATTCAAATCATTTATCTTTCTGTCACACTTTCTGATCAGTGATAGATTGATTATGATTTACTGGTGATTCAGTTCAAGTATTTACAGTCTGTTCTGGCACTGGGTTCACATTTATTATAAATAATGACTCATTCATTTGTTGTGTTTTTTAATCTTCCAGTAAAAGCTAAAGTCAGTTGTTTGTGTTTGTTGTTGTCAGGTGTGTGCTGCCCTCTGCTGGACAACACTGAGACTACAACACTCCCCATGTCATTGTTCAGTTATTACAGACTGGAGGTTAAATAATTGTCTTTATAATGTTACAGTAAACACATCCAGCTCAGAACAACATGAGAGCAGAGGTGGGAATAAAAACTAGAACCTTTTATTAGAGAAATGGTCCACACACTGTGACATGTGTCCTGTGGTCTGTATCACATGTTCACATCTACCTACATCTTATGTCTGCAGCTTCTTCCTGTTCTGTTCATTCACGCTCTCATCTCATTCATCCCTTCACTCAGGGTTCAGATGAAGACTCTAATGGACGCGCTCAGACCTGGATCACCAGACCCAGACTTCACGGAGTCCTCTGAGAACCAGCCTCAGGACCCAGGTTAGACCCAGGACCCCTGGTGAATCGGACTGCATCAGTTCGCCAACACCTACAGGGCGTGGGACCTTTAACTCTTAGAACAGCGCAGCTCATTGGTCAGCAGACACGAGGGGCCGCTCTCCGTCCAATCACAGGCCTCGGTGTTACGTCGCCGCCCTGGTTGTTCTCCAGCAGGAAGACTGGCCTCGGTTTATTTCCTGTCGGTGTAAACAGCGTCGTTAACGTGTTTTTATTGAAGTGAAGTTTAGATAAATCCGTGAATCACCGTCTCCCGCCTCCAGCTGCTGCCTGAACACCGTTAACGCTCACCTGTGGTTCATGCGTCAGACTGACGGCGGGGAGGCTAACCGGACAGCTAGCCGCTAACGTTAGCCGTCAGCCCGGGGCTCGGTGCCGGTGACCGACAGAGGTGAGCGCTGTTAGCATTAGCGTTAGCATCCCTCTAGACATTATCTTAGAGAACCACAGCTGTTCTGATCCGAAATACACCGTCTGAGAGCCGGGCTGACGGGTGACAACACCCGCTCCTGTTAGCAGGTCACCGGGTGTGCGCTCTGACCGAAGACACACCGAAGATCAGCCTGAAATCTGACGGTTTAATGAGATTGTGTTGACCAGAAAACCTGCACACGCCCCAGTGACACGACCAGACACCGTAACAACTGTCAGACAGTTCTGGTGAATTCGGCTCACGACCCGTCCACTGACTCTTACTTCACCTCAGTGAAACGGTGTCAGGTGTTACCTGTTAAACTGTCACACTGAGCTCATGGAGCGGCTGTGGCTCAGGAGGTAGAGCAGTCGCCCACCAATCAGAAGGTCCTCCAGCTCCTCCAGTCCACATGCCGAAGTATCCTTGGGCAAGATACTGAACCCCAAATTGCCTCCGATGTGTGTCATCGGTGTGTGAATGTGTTTAGAAAGCACATTATATATAGAACATGTGCTGTATGAATGTGTGCGAATGGGGTGAATGTGATCTGTAGTGTGAAGCGCTTTGAGTGGTCGAAAAGACTAGAAAAGCGCTATATAAGTACAGTCCATTTACCATTTACCATGTAATCTGACTCGTGTTTAACACGAGGTGCATTAAGCTGTTCCCAACTTCATAAATACTGGATGTAATCTGCAGCTTTAGAATGAGCTGTGAGGAGGAGGAGGAGGAGGAGGAGGAGGAGGTGGAGGTGGTGGAGGTGGTGCTGTGTCTGCTGCTTTGTCTCTCTGGTGTGTGTGTCCTGCTGTTTGTGTACTTAATGTGAGTACAGTGTGTGTCTGGCTGTGAGGTGATTTCCTCCTCAGAGTAGTGCAGGATCATGTCAGTGATAGTTTCCTCTCTCTGAGATTCACTCACTCACTCATGGTTTAATGCAGAACTACCTGATATTACCTGTTGGATTACCAGCTCCTCTGTGTGTCCACTGTCAGTTACTGTTTCATATCCACATATTTACAGATGTTGATTATAATCTCCCCTCTGAATGGTACTGATCAGTCAGAGCTCCTGAACGCCTCCTGAACGCCTCCTGAACCACAGACATCACTGAGTGACTTTTAGTTTTTCTGTGTGCAGCTCAGAGCTGATGAGAAGCAGCAGAAACCCAGGTCTGTGTCTGTGTCTGACTCGGTGTCTGTCGTCCTCAGCTGGTTCTTGTATGGGTGAGTGAACGTCAACCATGAGCGCGGAGCCGGACGCCCTGGCCGTGGTCAACCAGCTGAGGGACCTGGCCGCTGACCCCATGAACCGCCGGGCCATCGTCCAGGACCAGGGCTGCCTGCCGGGACTCATCCTGTTCCTGGACCACCCCAACCCTCAGGTCGTCTACTCCGCCCTCCTGGTGAGCTGCAGTCAGTCGGGACGCCCGCTCTCATTTCAACACTCAGATCCAGGTGTGGTGCAGCCGGGTCTGAGCCCGTCCATAACTGTGACTGGTTGATGTTTCAGGCGATCCGTTACCTGGCAGAATGTCGAGCCAACAGGGAGAAGCTGAAGGGGGAGCTGGGGATGATGCTGAGCCTCCAGAACGTCGTGCAGAAGTGAGTCTCTGACGTCCTCCTGGACACACTCAGATTTAATACTTAAAGTTCAGTTCAGAGGAAGTGCAGGGTTTTTAATGATCACTGACTCGAGTCCTCAGACTTCAGTCCTCTGTAAACACTGTGTCAGGTGTAATCATGAGACAGACCTTCAGGCTCTCAGCTCCTCAGAGACCTGGTTCAGGTCTGACAATGGCAGCATTGTTCTGTAGTCAGACGTTCATGTGGTTTTCTTTGATCCAGACCAGCTGGAGATAAAACTGTGGGGGTCCCAACAGAGAGGGTTCAGGATGGTTTAATTCACTGTAGTGTAGCAGAGGCTGAGCCTTCATCCTCTCGTCGTGTCGTCCAGGTCGACCACTCCTGGAGAGACGAAGCTCCTGGCCTCAGAAATCTACGAGCTCCTGCAGGCGTCCGGCGATGCAGACTCCGAGCCGGCCGAGGAGGCCGTCAGCAGCCGCCGCAAAGCCCAGTTCTTCCTGGGCTCCAGCAACAAGAGAGCTAAGACGGTCATCCTCCACATCGACGGCCTGGACGACTCGGTGAGACCCCAACATTCACTCTGTCACACATGTTAACAGCTTCTCCTGAGCACTGTGGCATGATCCTGATCCAGGTCTCTGCACAGTGAACAGAGTCCAGACTGTTGATCCACAGCTGCTTCAAGCTGCAGAGCAAAACCTTTACATCCACTGTATCTCCACATTCAGGGGTTTAGGATTAAACTTTGTAACCACCTCAGAAACAAAACATCTGACTAGTCTGTCTTTGTCCTGGTCCTGGTCCTGGTCCTGCTCCTGCTCCTGCTCCTGCTCCTGGTCCTGGTCAGAGTCGGAGGAGTCTGTGTGAGGAGGCCCTGCTGAAGATCAGAGGAGTGATCAGCTTCACCTTCCAGATGGCCGTGAAGAGATGCATCGTCCGGATCCGATCAGACCTGAAGGCCGAGGTGAGACCAGAACCAGGAGGTTCACACATCTGGACCCAGAGCTCCAGGACGTCTGAGAGCTCCACGTGTTGTTGGGTCATTTAATTATAATCAGACGTCGTTTTTAATGAACTCGTCAAACATTTAAATGTAACTTTAGTCGTCAGATGAATGTGGTGAAGTACAACACTTCTCTCTGACGTGTAACAGGTGGATGAAGTCAAACTCAAACTCTACCTGAATAAAAGTCAAACTCTTAACACTGACGGAGTCTCCAGGACTCTGATGAAGTGATTAATCATCAGTGAATGACAGGTGGTGTTTCTCTGTTCAGGCTCTGGCGTCGGCCATCGCCTCCACTCAGGTGATGAAGGCTCAGCAGGTGGTGAAAGGAGAAAACGGAGACGAGGTCAGTTTCACTTGTGATGTCGGTGTGTTTACAGGTCACATGTTTGATTTGACGACTTAACATCTCAGTTAAACAGAAAAACTCTGAGGCTGGTGAAGGACAGACTGAGCTGTGTCTCTGAGCTCAACTCCCCTCACCTCTCAGACAATAAAAGAGCTGAGATAATCCTTCACACCAGCAGGGGGCAGCAGAATAAAAGCTCTGCTTTAACTGTGAAGCTCCAGTTTCCCTTCAGAACCACAGAGCCTCTGTCTCTCAGGTGAATGTAAAACATTTGATCAGATCCATAATGAAGAGTCTGTCTGCAGACTGTTGGACTGAGGTTTGATGTTCACAGTCAGTGTGAAGCCACAGCAGCTGGTTAGCTTAGCTTAGCATAAAGACTGGAAACACCTGTCCAACTGGAGTAAAATCCAGCTCCTCTTAAGACCTGATCCACATCTGGATCTGG
Organism: Lates japonicus; assembly: GCA_033238685.1. Lineage (NCBI taxonomy): Eukaryota > Metazoa > Chordata > Actinopteri > Centropomidae > Lates > Lates japonicus. The sequence continues at coordinate 22,706 of BRZM01000572.1, forward strand.
ATCAAAAACAGCTGAAGAATAGTTGTTTATGTCACTGTGACCTGTTACCAGGCAACCAGCCATCTTTTAAACTGAAACTAGACTTGAAAAGAAGAGAAGCGAGGAGGTTACCTGTGTGTCCACCTGCAGGTGACACTGCAGCTCTGTCGTCCACAGAGTCAGGTGTCTCTGCAGGTGAACGTGTGTGTGTGTGGCGTGTTTTACCTGTCAGTGTCTCCAGGTTCTGATCCCGTTTGCTGAGGGCGGTTCGGTGGAGGTGGAGCAGAACGTGGACCTGCCGGACTACCTGCCGGAGGACGAGAGTCCGTCTCAGGAGCCCGACAAGGCGGTGAGCCGGGTGGGTTCCGGTCAGGATGGGAGCAGCTGGCTCGGCGCCGCCGCCAACTTCCTGTCCCGTTCCTTCTACTGGTGACGCCGCGGGGCCGCCTCCCCCTCCTCCTCCCCCCTCCGTTAAACCTCCCACCTCCTCTCAGAACCAAATCCTACCAGCTGCCAAATCTCAGCGCTGTCAGTGTCAGCCGGAGACAAAACTGAAACATGACTCCCAACAGTGAGTTCAAACACAGACCCCAGATCTGTCAATGCCGCCGTGAACACCGCTGTCACAGTCGACAGGAACTGTGGCTTTACAGTTCTCTCTGGAAACGGGTCCATATGTTACAAACCAAATTGTCTTAACAGACAGGAAGTGTCCTAACGGACACCACCGAATTAGAATGAAGAGGCCTGGCCAGGACGCCACTCTCCTCCTTTGACCTTTTTCTTATTTATTATTTAACAGACTGAGTGACTTTCCTTCTGCAGTGTGACGTGTTTGAAAGGACGAGTTCTCTGACCCACGACCTGAGGCTGCAGCTACCTGCTCTCTGTTACTGTTCTCATGCTGCGTTCCTTTTAGACGGAGGACAGAGGTCAGAGCTGGGACTGATGTCACCTCCGAGTTGACCTCGTTCTAGTTGATAAGTCAGGAAAACATGGACGCTTACAGGAAGTCTTTGTTCCTCTTCAAAACAGCATTAGCAGAGTGTTCACTACTGAGGATGTGAGGAGCAGCCATCTTGGATTCTGATGTTGGGGTTGCTCCGACTTTCTGAGTTGGAAATCCGACTTCCGACTAGGAAGTCAGAAATTCTGACTTCTAACTGGAACGCAGCATCAGTGTCACACGTGATGACAAACACCCAACAGACTGAAGGAGAGGACAAACGATGGTTATACAGAATCAGAGGAAACAGAAAATCCTAAAAACCAGTTTCAGTGTCGGCCCACTGATGTAACAACAGTGATTCAACTGTTGGACACGTGTTTGTCGTGAGAGGCGACCAAACTCTCAGACTGTTCCCAGGTTCTCAGGGTTTTTCTGTCCAAACTCAGACCACGTTTCACACACACACATTTACACTGGAACTGAGAGTGTGTTCCTCACCCTGCTGTCAGGTGGTAAACCTTTATCATTCTTATTGGTGCACAGCGTCAGCTGACCTCCTCCTACCTGAGCAGGTAAATCCCACTGCCAGCTGTGGGTGTTTGTCGTCATGTGTGACAGCAGTGGTTAGCTGCAGCCTCCTGTCATGTTTCTGTGTTAACGTGTGTTGGAGGGTTAAAGGGCCGTGACCTGCAGAGAGGTCAGAGACTCGGAGGCCGCGGGTTCGATTCCTCCTCACTGTGAGAGGGAGACGTCGTGTCCTCGGGTCAGTGACGGAACGGTGCTTTACTTCCTCTGAGAGGTTTCTGGACCCGTCACCATGTTTACAGCGACACCCCCGTATGAATGCCTTTGAACTGAACCTTAGTTTGAACACTTCCTGTGGGTCAGACGCTGAACTCCGCCTCACATCCAACCACATGGTGTTTGATGGAGCAACGTTACCTGAGCTTTATTTTCTCTTCCTTCTGTGGTGGCGTCTGACAGCCAGAGTGTTGATGGGAACCAGTTTCTGACCATTTTGCACAGATGAATCTGGGTTGATGTTTTTATTTAGAGTAGAAATCTGTTAAACACTGGACCATGAGCTTTTTAAAGTTTAACCACATGATCACAAACTGAGTCTGAACAAACACCGAGCGTCAGCAGCAGACAGTATTACACTCCACACAGGTGTTTTATTAAACTGAATTTATTTCATTCCCTCTGAGCTCAGACACATTCCCTTCACTCTGCGGAGTGTTCCCAACAGAGAGAGAAAGTTACTGATGTTTTCTTTAATCAGGAGGAAGTGAAATCACCTTTCCAACATCGTCATTGTTACTTTAACTGAGGTGAAACCACCTTTAATGACCTTGTACAGATTTCTACTGTTCTGATGTGACTCTGTGAGTTTTTGTGTTCATGTACCTGCCAGGTGTGCTTGTAGCTCCGCCTACACTGCTCGCTGTCCAATCACATTCAGAGTAGTTGTCATATGTTAGCATGATGCTCGAGTCTAAAGCAAACTGACCTGAACATAAACAACATGATGAATAAAAGGAAACAGACGTGTGTTCAAACATCAGACCTGTTGACTGTGTCCACCTGTTCATCACCTGTTCATCACCTGTTCATCACCTGTTCATCACTGACTCACATTAACCTGGGCTGTGGTCCTTTTCACTTCTTCTCAGGACTCAGGTATTTAGAGAGTCTGACTGCTCTCACACTGCCTGTTTTTTAAAACCAACACATGAAAACATACAGAGACAAACTGCAGTTTAACACAGAATCACAGCAACATTTAACCATCAGCTACTGACAGGAAACAACTGTAAAAAATAAAATTGAATTGAAAGAAGTGAACCAGCCTCACTGAGGAGGGAGTTTAGTGAAAGCACATTTCTTTATATAGTCTTTAGTTGTGATAATGATGAACTTCATGATGACTCCTGACTGAAGGAGAAGAAACCTGTGTTCATTTATTTATATATTTGGAGCTCTGTTGTGTTTACATGTTGGTGAATCTGCGTCGTTTTAAACGCTTCCTTTCAGTGAAGTTGTGTGTCGGACTACAGCCCAGGACTGACAGACTGACTCTGTTCAGACGTGTCTTCATCATGAGACTGTTGCCTCTGCTCTGCTCTGGCAGATGAAGATCAGTTTCTGTGGTAGATGTTTTCACTTGTATTCACTCATGAATGCTTCCTGACTCGAGCTGTTACATACCTGCTGTGTGATAAACTGAGGGTTGGCTGACTCCAGTAAACAGACGTGTAGAGACTAGTTATTATTGCAACATGCAGGTTTCGTAGTGTTGTGTTGAACTGCAGTGTTTCTATGTCTGTGCAGAGAAAATCACTGGAGCTGCAGGTTCTCACCTTTAACTCTGAACGTGTGAAGCAGCTGTTTAAAGAAACTAATCGTCCTCTGGTCAGGACGATGTGGCTCCTGTGGTTTTCCTCAGAAACATTTTGTGCTGTTGCGTCATTAAAGTCATGCTCATTTTTAAGTGAATCACAGGTTCTGTTTAAATGAAGTGATTCAGATGTAAAATCTAAAATAACTCCTGTTTTTTTTAGTTCTTTCCTGAAATCTGTTCTAATTTAAGATTTCATCATTGTTGTCGTCATCAGTGCCCTGCTGTACATACAGTATAATGACGGTTCCTGAGTTTCCTCAGAGAATAAAATGTGTTTCATGGTGACCAGTCAGAGCTGCTCAGAGACATAAAGTCTGAGGTCCTGAGGCCAATGATTCAGTCTGATTCAAGACTCAGTGGCCGATGATTCAGTCTGATGGATTTTCCACATTCACATTCAGTCACTAAAGTTGTGTAATGGACAGATCCTGAACCAGGACGAACCAGGACTGAGTTGAAGACAATAGATTAACACAGTCAGTTAATGGACAATGTACATGATTAGTGTAAAAACTAAGACTTTGTCCCAGACATGAGCTCAAACCAGTGATCTGATCGATGGCTGATTCAGAGCTTTTAGGACCAAAACCAGGTTTCTTCAGAACTGAAACATTAAGTCTCACAGCGTGACACTGATACAGCCGATCTGAACACCGTTTAAAATGAAGCGATGAGTACTTTATGTGCCAATTATAACTGAGGTTGAGAACTAGAAACTGTGCCAGAGCTGAGGTCAGATCTGATTTGTGTTTGCTGATTTTTCCAAACACGAGAGCAGATAAAGGACAAGAGTCAATACATCTTCACCCACATTTATTTTGTCTGTTTTTCTTTGTAGCGAAAAGATTCAGCAAACATTTGTTGTACCACCGCCTCCAAACTGACATCACAGTTTAAGATTTTACAGAGCATCCCACACAGCGAAGGAGCCTGTAGCATGGGAATCATGTTTAGGACCTACTACTGGTCTATGTACTCTGTTTACCAGGACTCTTTAAATGTGCCCAGTCTGAGTTGTTGATGAAATCTCAAGTCAAAGTGACAGAAAAAGAAGGAACAGAACCACGAGGGGAAGTTTGGGCAGTCCCTCAGGAAGGAGGTTTAGTTTCAGAGTGGTGAATAAAGCCAGTAATATTCAGCAGTAGCTTTTATTTTCCCGCAGCCTCAGGCACTGACCGCTGTTGTTTTTCTTTCTGAAGTGAATGAGGCTCTTTGAGCAACGAGCGTCTGCTGTGACTCTGATCCTAAACTCCACACAAGTTGAACAGAGTTTTTTGTTTGGGCCTGAAAGCAGAGCTGAGTGAGTTGAGCTCAGGAGAGAAAAGCTGCTGTTGTTGACGCCTGAATGCAGCTCGTCACTGAGAGGTTACTGCAGTTCATTCAGAGGAGACTGAGGAAAACGAGGCTGTAAACGCCTCATCCAGCACCAGATGAAAGTAAACCTCTGTCTGTCTTCTGTCAGTTTTGTTAAATGTTGCTGTCGCTCTTCTTCAAAGTCTCATTTATGTCCATGATGTTTGACCAAAGACGACTCTGTTTCAGGTCGGTTTTCCAGTGTCCAGAGAAAAGATTCACCTGAACCCAGGTGAGTTCAACTGGTTCAACTGAGTCTCTCTCTCACTGGGGTGGTGTTGGCAGGTTGGAGGACCTGGCTTCCTCCTCCTTATCGCCTGTGCACTGGGCTCAGTTGGTTTCAGTTCATTCAAGTTGACAAAGAAAGAAAGTACTTGAGGGATGAGTTTTATCATTCCTCACTGCGTCGTACTATAAAACACGTGGTTCGTACCATGTGTTGTCTGATCATTGTGGAATGTGTTGTACTTGTGTTTCTTCCCTCTCTCCTTTTTCTCTGGTGTCTGCCTTCTGATTGGCTCATGTTCAGTCAGTCATACTTCAGTGTTTTGTGGTGACAGTCACTCCAAATGTTTTTGGTTTCATACACAGTCGTAGTACTTCACAGTTTAATTTACATTTTCATGGGAAGTATCTAAAGATAACGGTCTTATCAGCCCTAGCTGGATCTCCTGGCTGAGGGCGTCCATTTTGTAAAAAGACTCAAACACCTGACGACCCCAGGAAACATCACTGTTGACGTGTGCAGGTGTATCACAGGACGAAGCATGCTGAAAGCTGTCAGACGACTTACAACAGCCTGCAAACATTAATCCAGTTGTTTTTCTGGATAAGATAATGTCCTCACTGTGGATCTGGCCTGAAAAGCTTTGATTGGTTCTGTTGTTTTTTCAACCAGCCACTGACAACCTGTTTCAATCTGTGAATCTGAGATGTGATTCTGACGTCTGGAACCAGACTGTAGGTCGGTGGGAGCAGCAGGATAAAAGTCTGAAGCTGTGGTTCTCTGCTGGCAAACTGTGGATTGTTCCCTTTTGCCTGGAGGTTAAGGTGAGGCGGACAGGTGAGTCAGCACAGCGTCAGCAGGAATGTGGGCGATGTACCAGACCGAGGTGGTGAAGAAAGAGCTGAGCAGGAAGACGAAGCCGTCGATTTCAGGTTGATCTGTGTTCTGACCCTCACCTGTAGTCAGGAACTCTGGGTGCTGAAGAACCAGGTCATGAATACAAGCAGCTGAAATGAGTTTCCTCCATGAGGTGGTCGGAGCCTCAGAGACAGGATAAGGAGGCAGGACATAGACTCACTGCTCTGTCACTTCAAATGGAAATTCTGCTCAATACGGTTCTTTATTGATTTCCCTAACGTTCCTGATCAGTTTTCACTCCCTGTGCAGCTGTAGCAACAGTCTGTCTGTCATCGTCTAGTATGGATGAAATTAGAGAACATTTGCACGGACTTGGGTCTCTTGGTTTCTTGGCTCTGTTGGGAGGCCGAGGCAGAACATCAGATACATGAGAGTCATAGATTTTAAGCCCATGTTGGACAGAAAGATGTTTCAGTGAATCAATGGTTTTTCCACCCGTTTGAAAAGATAATTTTACAGCCAATACAACCATCACTGTCGTCATCACTCTCCCGTGATATGAAGTTTGGACTGTTTCATCCTTCTTGCTGCTTCCAGCTTAGACACAAGCGTGATGTTGTTGTTTTCCCATCTGTCAGACAAACAGAAGCCTACGAACGAGATGGTTCAGACCATTTGCGACTTCTTAATTCCCTGTTTTTGAAACTGGTTGGAGCTTCCTGGGGCAGACCCAGAACCCCCTGCAGAGACCATGTATCCCATCAGGCCTGGGAGGAGCTGATACAGGCTGATTCTCGCCTTACTTACACCTTTAAATTGGGAAATAAAATGGTAAAAATGAATGTTACAGGTCATTCATTCCCTGGTATTTCCTGAAGAATAGATCAGAAGATTTCCAGACAAAGTCCTCAGAGACAACTGCTCCATTTAAATCAAACGTGCAGAACGTTTCATTCAGCAGATAAAGAAAAAATAAATAAAAAACTCTTGGTATGTGGTTGTGGGTGGCGTTGGCGTCAGGGGAGATTCAGAGTCTCAGAGTTTCTAAAATTCTTGCCCCCCCCCCAACCCATGAAGTTTTACAGCCTTTATCCAACCCCCCACCCCCTCCTCTGTGTGAGGTTTAACATTATGAAACCAGAGGGACTCTGCACCATGTCAGGACCAGAATCTGCCTTAACCCTCTGACAACCAGCGGTGGATGTAACTGAGTACATTTACTCAACTACTGTACAGTTTCTCTTTGAGTGCGACACATTTAGATTCAGCGTATGAAGTTTATGAAGAACATTTGTCTGTTTTCCAGACATTCAATGCCTGTGAACATTTGCAGCTTTTCCTTTTAATTCTGTCATTTCTCCTCATTTTCCAAATTTTTACAAACTAATCAATCAGTCATCAATCAGCAGCTCGATAAGAATCAATTTAGAAATGGCCTCCTCCTCAACCGACCACACCAGTTAAATCCTGTAACAGCTGAATAATCTGATGATCTTTGACAGTTTCCCTGATGTTCGAGTCACGCTGAGTGTTTGTTGGTGTCGTATCTCCTGAGCTGTGAGTTCATGACTCACTGAGCTGCACAGATCTGTTCCCAGCACTGGATGATCCTCTGATTACTCAGAGACCCTGAACCAGTGAGGGTGTTTACACAACAGCAGTTGTAAGACTCTGAGACTTTATGAGATGAGGAGGGAGTTTGGTTCAGGCTGTTTCAGTTCTGATGTACTTTACTTTCTCCTCTGAACCCAGATCAGTGTTTCTTCTTCTCTCCCATGAATCATGTAGCGGGCCCTCAGATTTACCTGGTGACCTGCTGCAGACAGGTACTGCAACATGAAATTCTCCTACTGTGTCAGACTATGAGTGCAGAGGTACTGTCAGACTGTAAGTACCTTGAAGTACTCCTACTGTCAGACTGTAAGTACATGAAGTACTGTCAGACTGTAAGTACATAGTATATCAGACTGTAAGTACATGAAGTACTTTTGTGTCAGACTGTAAGTACATAATCTATGACTGCTCTGAGAGACATCCTTGAATCCTCTTGGATTTTTGCCCCAGTTTATTTTAATGTTTTCCAGCTGCTGCTTCACTTCTGTGTAGAGTGGTTGTGGGAAGTGTCTCTCAGTCTGACAAAACACAGCAGAGACTTTCAACAAACTGAACATTAAAGTAATTCAATTTTATTCATGTTCCAGTTTGTGTGCTCGTGACTCTGTGACGTCAGTAACATGTATTGGTTATTGATCATTGATGAGGGCTGATTGATTCTCTCGTGTCAGAGCGAGACGGCGCGAGTCTGGACACGGTCTAGTGACTGCAGCCTGAAGGAATGATGGAGCCGGAAATCACAGGGCTGAACTTTCACAATTAAAGCTCCAGACTCTGTGAGGGGAACATCAGTACCGTGACTGCAGCGGTGACCGGTCCGTTTACTTCAGGGTTTATATGAACAGTTTTTCTTCACAGCTTCACTCAGAAATCAAATTCATCTGAAACCACACTGATCTCCAGCCTCACTGTTCACTGATGAGTGACTTCAGAGTCAGACTGACGGTGACAAAGAGCCACAGGTGACAGGTGAGTCAGAAACGATTAAAGATGATGGTATTGATCCTCGCGTGGTCAGGGGGACTTTATTTTGAAGGTGCAGAAGCGGAAGCGGTCGGTGTGCTCCTGTGTTAAATAACAGAGTTGTGTTGTGTTGCAGGCAGTTTGTCGGTGTGTGTCTGTGTGTGTGTGTCGCTCTGTCCGGACAGTAACAGGATCATGTCCCCGCTGCTGCTGCTCCTGCTCGGCCTCCTCTCCCTGCTCCTCTGCCTCCTCCGCTCCACGACCAGGACCAGGTCTGTGTGTGTGTGCGTGTGTGTGTGTGGAGCTTCAGGTGATCGATATATTGTTATTATTGTCCCGTTATCGGTTGATCAGCTGATTGTTTGAGAATCACAGGAACTTTATTTTGAAATGACTGACGGTTAATCGATCATTGCTGATTATTTCCCGGACTCATTGATCAGCAGATTAATCGATATATGCAGGAGTTTCTGATACTTCACATCTGACTCTGGATCAGAGGACTGTGGGAGTTTTACTTGAGAATTGATAAAATCGATTATCAACAGTTAGTGATTGATTTTCTATTGATGGACTGATTGATCAGTGGCTGCAGCTCGTGGCTCCTCTGAGCTGCAGGTTGGTTCCTGTGCTTGTGTTTCCTCCACGGTCTGAGACCAGGACTCTCGGAGACTCTGAACCTGGGTCTTATTTCCATGTTTCTGGGTGTAGGTGATTGATGAGGACTAAAACCTGTGGAACCAGTTCAGTATTGATCAGAACAGTGACCAGCTGCTGTGATCAAACAGACGATGATCCACTGACTCAGGCTGTTATGACAGGATTCCTCCAGAGACAGAGCTTTTTATTAAAGAGTCAGATCCTTTCAGTTTAACCAGAAACATCTCTATATATCAGTACCAGACTCCATTGACAAAAACAGGGATTTAACAGGAGCTGCTGGAATACCACTGTCTCCATCTGTTAGTGTGTCTGTTACTGCGTTGTTGTGTTGTGTGGTGTTTTTTCAGCAGCTCCTGAGCTCTGTGGTGTAGAGCTGTCGATCCAGGAGCAAACACCTGGATCTATGGTTGTACCTGTGTCCTGGTTCTGAGTCTGATCCCCAGTCTGGATCTGAGTCTCAGAGGTGTGAGTTGTACAGGTCAGTCTGATCATTCATTATTTAATGAAACCTGTCAAAGATAAAACACAACAAACAACATCAAATAGAAAGTGAAACAGTTCAGGCTTAAGCCTGGATCTGACACAGAGTCTCTGTCAGACCAGGACCCAGACCAGGACCCAGTCTGTGATAAACCGATCATGATATGAAGTAAAGCTGCAGGTCTGTCTGTCTGTCTGTTTGTTTGGAAGTTGAACATGTCTTCAGGGAGGTGGGGGTGGGGGGTGAGGGGGCGTTGACTGGCTGATGTGAACTCTGTAAATCTTGGCTTCAGTTCTGTGTGAAGCGGAGCAGCAGTGAACTGGAGCCAGAGGATCGTTCCAACGTCCACACTCAGAGGCTGCTGCAAGGAACTGTGGGAGGTTCAGTGTCTCCTCTGCAGAAGGAGACACTGAGGCTCTGTTCAGAGACCTGGACCAGGTCTGAGACTCAGAGACTCTGAAGAGTCTCAGTTCTCAGTCTCTGGCACTCAGGTGAGGTCTGTTCACCGGCTGAGAGAAATGACCTGAACCAATGAAGCAAACATGTAAACATGTTGTAGAGTCAGTGGACCCACTGAGGGGTCCTAGACCACAGCTTGGAAACCACTGTGTCCGTTCCTGTATTGTCTCTGGGGGGGTTTTCCTGATTTCAGACCTGTGGAGTTTCTCAGGGTTTTTCCACCAGCTCCTCCTCCTCCAGAGAATACAGATCAACACTGCTCGGTCTGACCACAGAGGTGAGGACGTGTGGTTGAGTCTCAGTCAGGTTCAGGTTCAGACTCAGGTCCAGGAACAGGAACAGGAACAGGATCATGTTCTATCAGTCCATCAGCTGAAACAGTAGTGTACTGTATTAAGTGGGTCAGCAGGAGGAAACTGTCTGTTCTCATTGTCCTTGTTTAATACAAAGACTGGAAGCTGCCTCCACCTTCAGATCAGCTTCTGTCCACAAACCATTACCCTCACCTGAACCACTCATTCCCTTCTTCTGCACTCTGTGCTCACTGGATCGTCCATATTGTACAAAGCATGTATATTATATACTTATTTCTATTTTTATTCTATTTTATTTACTTTTATGTATATTTCTGCTGGACAGACACTAACTGCTCTGACTGTGAAACAGTGAACAGTTACATGTCCAGGTGCAGGTGAACCAGGACTCAGTGCAGTAAAGTCACATTAGAGTCTGAGGAGGAAACAGAAAGTGAAGGAACAGTTCAACAGTTAGAGAAGTCCTCAGACGTTCTCAGGTCTGATCGACATGTCCGCTCTGGTCTCAGCTCACAGAAAATCAAACCACCAACAGATCAGACTGTTTTTTCTCTGCTCATGAAAAGTTGATAGTTTCAGATACATGGATGTTTTGTTTTTTGGTTGATAGTGATGATGGATTCAGCTGCAGAGTCAGTGAAATGTACCAGATGAAAAAAAAGTTTGACGTATAAAGAACGTAAAGCTCTGGTCTGTGGAATAATAAACCTGTGTTAATTAAACCAAGGGAGAGTCAGAGGAAGAGGAAAGGTTGGGTCCAGATCTGTTTTCAGATTAAAGGGAGGAGGGTGAGTCCGCCCTCTCAGTTTACTCTCTCTACCAGTCCCATGGTTCACAACGTCAGACCAACAACACCTGAAGTCCAAAGTCCAGGTGTTAATGAACAGAGAGCTGAGGACAGACACTGCACATGTTCACAGTGATGGGAGTGAATAATCAAACCTTTCTCTTCTCTTCCTCCTGCAGGAGAGACGGCGAACCTCCTCTGATTACAGGCTGGATCCCTATCATTGGAAAAGCTCTGGAGTTTGGAAAAGATGCCCATAAATTTCTAGAGAAACATAAGGAGGAATATGGGGACGTTTTTACAGTGCAGATAGCCGGTTGGTATTTACACAGTGTTCCCCTCCGCTGATAAAGTTCACTGACAGGAAGTCTGACTGCCTGTTAATGACCATGGTAGTGGTCACTCTAAACATATTTGTAATGTTGACCCAGACCAGGCCCAGGGGCAGGAGAGGTCAGGGAGTCTCTGTATGTTAATATTCCACATCTGAATATCACAGGTCACAGAATAACTACAGAGACTCAGTGGGATAAAGAGAATGAAAACCCTGTAGATCTCCTCTGTCTCCACTGAACCTGCTGATCCTGGTTTAGGTGGTGGATAAGTAAACCAGCACTGACAGCAGAAACATGATGGTCCAGAACCTTCTGACGGGGGGCGGGGGGGGGGGGGGGGCGGGGGGGGGGGGGGCTGGGCTGGGCTGGGCTGGGCTCCTGCTCAGCAGTGGTCTGAGGACAAGGTGAAGGGGTCCCACCTGGTCTGGACTGTCCATGCTACTGTCTTAGCTCATCAGTGTAAACTGTGTTTCAGTCACTTTCTGCTGAACGTTTTCTTCACTGAAATATTTTGTTATTATCAGCTGCACTGACTCAGGTGTGCTCTCCCCTGCAGGTAAGTACATGACCTTCATCATGGACCCTTTACTGTATCCAAACATCATCAAACATGGCCGACAGCTGGACTTCCATGAGTTCTCCAACAGGGTGGCTCCGTTCACCTTCGGCTACCCGCCCGTCACTGGAAAGTACCCCGGCCTGCGGGAGGAGATCCGCCGCTCCTTCCACCTCCTCCAGGGAGACGGTCTAATAGCCCTGACAGAGAGCATGATGGGTAACCTGATGCTGGTGTTTCGTCAGGACCACCTTGCAGAGCGGCCGGGGGAGGAGGGCAGCTGGAAGAGCAGCAACATGTACCAGTTCTGTTTTACAGTCATGTTCGAGGCCACCTTCCTCACCTTGTACGGCAAACCGCCGGCCGCCAGGCGCCACAGCGGGATGGGGGTCCTGAGGGAGGACTTCATCAAGTTTGACAAAATGTTTCCCCTCCTCATCGCTCAGATCCCCATCTGGCTTCTGGGACGGACCAAGGGGATCCGCGAGAATCTCATCAGATGTTTCCTGCCACACAGGATGTCGATTTGGTCCAACAAGTCCCAGTTCATCAGGAGACGGTCGGAGGTGTTCGATCAGTATGACACACTGAGGGATTTCGACAAAGCAGGTAGACTACATCATGTCTGAGTCAGTCGCTGTTCATGAAAAGGCCTGTAGGTCGTCTAACATGAACCACAGGTAGCTCAGGTGAGAGTTTTCTGATCTGTCTCCTCTGTGGTTCAGGTGTTGTTGGGTTTAGGCCACTAGAACTACTTTGTTAAACCTTCAGTTTGTAACTTTTGTCTCTCCCTTGTGGCAGTGAGAGTAATTACAACCTGTATTAGTGGATCACTTTCTATCTGGTGCATCAGAAACTTTTCTTGGACTCCTCCTGGGTCCACAGGCTCCATCACCCTCCCAGCTCCTGTCGCCTGCTCCAGCTCTGTTGCTACGGTCGATCCCCTCTTCAACCCTGACAAACCAATCATTGCTCACTGATGTAAAATGCAATGCTGCCAGTGCACCAGAACAGGAAGCTCACCGTAGACATTTAGAGGTTTAAAACTCCAGTATTCTGTGAAATACAGAGATTTTCCTGGAGCTGTTTGGCTTAATCAGCTTTGTTAGAACTTGTTCAGCAGCGAGAGCTTCGTGCTGTGAGCTGAAGATTTTTGACATCTGATGGCTAAAATCCTTCACCTGGTTGAAATATAAAGTTAAATACCACCAAGATCTAAAAATGTATCTTAGAAATTAGTACTGGATAAAAACTGGATAAAAAAAAGCACTAATGCTCAGAGAGGATATGACATCGTTCTATCTTGATTAAAATCTCAGATTTCTCAGGTTTGAAAATGACATCTGGGAACATGTAAGAACACAACTCAACAACATGCAGAACACGTCTGTTTGCTTTTAGACATTTTAATGAGGAAAAGTTACAGATTAAACCCTTAAAGAGAAATTCCTTTTAACTATGATGAATAAATAACCTGTAAACTTTTCGTATCTTTCTCTGAATGTTCGTCCTTTGTGCTACATTTTCTGAACGATCTCTCTCTGTTTGAATAAAAAGCTCTGCTCCAACCTTTCGTAGCTTTTTCTGCTGATACAAGTACAACTGTTTCCCAGAACAGAACAGATGTTTAATAATTGTGCAACAGAAGACATGTGTCTGGTTTTGGTCCAGGTCACCTCTGAGCCTCCAGCTCCTCTGGTCTTCTCTCTGTTTCTCATTAAAGACTAAATCAGCATAACTCTCCCATGACTCAATAACTCTGAGATTTCAAAATTCTCAATATTTGTGTTCTACTCTGCTATAGTTTATTCTGCTGTGATATACTCCACAGCTCTGTACTCTCTCTTTTCTCTCCTACACTCCTCTGTACCTCTGTCCTCCCCCTGCTCCACAGTCTCAGATAGACACAGGGTGAGGTTTGGAGGAGGTGGGGTGAGGTTTGGAGGAGGTGTGGGTGAGGTGTGGGTGTGCTTTGACCTCCCCCTCAGCAGCCTAACTGACTCTCCTCCTCCTGACTTCCAGCTCATCACTTTGCCATCCTCTGGGCGTCTTTGGGGAACACGGTCCCTGCCACCTTCTGGACCATGTACTACCTGGTGAATCACCCTGAGGCTCTGGAGGTTGTCCGTCAGGAGATCCACGACGTCCTGAGAACCAACGGGGTGGAGTTCAGCAGGGACAGAGACGTGATGATCAGCAGAGAGCTGCTGGACAAACTCCTCTACCTGGGTACACTGCTCCCTGTCCATCATGTAGTTTGTGTTGAACTCTCTGTGACTGCAGAGAGACTCAGCTCTGTGATCAGTCTGTGTGTCAGACCTTTATCTTGTCATGTTCACACAGTAACAAAGCTGTTAGTCATTACTGCGCTCAGACTTTGTCCATGTCTTTGGCAGGAAGTCAGACATGTTTTCAGTGGGTGTTGAGCCAAGTTCTCCCTTTGTCTCCTGCTCTCAGTGTAAATCTGATCTCAGGTCTGACCTTCCTCCACAGAGAGCTCCATCAACGAAAGCCTCCGCCTGTCCTCAGCCTCCATGAACATCCGTGTGGCTCAGGAGGACTTTGATTTGCAGCTGGACAGCGAGCGCTCGGTGCCCGTTAGGAAAGGAGACATCATCGCTCTGTACCCTCAGAGCATGCACCTGGACCCCGAGATCTACGAGGAGCCTCAGGTACTGATCAATTAACTTAGATACACTGTCGTCATTTATTATCTTAGAATTACATTAATGTCCAAACTGTGTAATGGGATTTGACAGGGATGATTACTGGATAAATGACTGGATTATCTGCACAGTTTAATGACTTTTGAAGGGCTAAAACTCCCTTAAATATTTTCTTCCATGTCATTTGGTAAATACTTTAATTACAAAGTGTTTTTGACCCCCTGAAAACCTGCTCCATGAAAACCCATTAAAACTGTAGATGTTATATATTACAATCCATTAATATATCCATTAATGAAAGTCTTCTCAGAGTACAAAGTTAGGGGGACCCGTAAAGTTAATCTGAAAAGGCCTTAATGAACACGTGGAGTAGATTCTTTTTTCAAAGTAGAGGACAGATGAAGAATCTCTGTCTGATTCAAATGTTTGTTTTCAGGGTTAATTAAGGAGATTTTTGTTTCACTCTGTTTTGTATTTCAGTGTAAGACTGTTTATAAGTTTAACTTTGATGAACAGTGTTTTAAATGGTTCAATCTTGCTGGTGAGCCTCTGCTGCCACCTGCTGGAAATATATCACAGTTACATTAATAGAATATTATTCATGTTCTGATGCTGATAGAAGTTTCCTTTTACCTCTTGACTTTATACACTTTGTTCCCAAACATTCATGAATAATAATAATAATAATCACAATAATTCAACTTTAAAACAAAGGAACAACTGGATAAAAGAGGTTGAAGTAAAATCAGGGTCATTTTGTGAATGTCAGTAATGATTGTAAAGTATGCGATGGGAAGTCTGTTGGCTGAGATGGAGAAACTCAGAAACACTGAGCACAACACAGAAGCAAACATGAAAACTTAGCTGGAGGTGGGTGAGGGCATCTTTCTTTGGTATGCAGTTGTCCTGATGAATCCTCAGCAGGTTCAGGTTGTGTTTAGTGGAGCTGTTAACAAACGTTGTTGTTGTCTCTGTACGGTCAGACATTCCAGTTTGACCGCTACACGCAGGATGGTAAAAAGAAGACGGACTTCTACAAAGACGGTGAGAAGCTCAAGTATTACCTAATGCCGTTCGGCTCCGGCTCCTCCAAGTGTCCCGGACGATACTTCGCCATCAACGAGATCAAACAGTTCCTGTGTCTCCTGCTGCTCTACTTCGACCTTCAGCTGGAGGAGGGTCAGACCAGAGCCACTGTGGACTCCAGCAGAGCCGGACTGGGGATCCTGCTGCCTACCACCGACGTACGCTTCAGATACAGACTGAGAGTTAACCAGGACTGAAGAGTCAGTGATGGTGGTGTTTGTTACTGACTCGACACACAGTGGGTGATGTCTTCTCTGTTGCATCCATGTCCAGTCAGTCAGAGATTACAGCGACTGTAACATGACAAAACATGTATCAGCTTTACGCAGCTTTATAGTGAGTTTAGACTCTTGTTTATCTGTTCACTGCTCTGGTTGACTGTCTCAGCTCTGATAGTGTGTTTTTTGGAGAAACATCTGTAAAAATCCACTGTCCTTTACCAAACAGCAGACAGACTCAGTCAGAGAGCAGAGGAGGTGGAGGAGCCCAAACAATCCAAATACTGCTCTTAGATTCTTCAGGTGGAGACAAACTCCACTCCACATGGCTCAGCATATTGATCTGTAACTGATGGATCATATCAACTTTAGAAGTGCTGATATGTTTCTGAGAAAATCCCACTAAAGCTTTGCAGCATTTTGTGCTGAGATCATTCCTTACTACAAAGCTGTATACTGGACTGGACTGGACTGAACCAGACTCAGTCCCTGTTGGGTCTTTATATTTTGGACAGATAATTAAACAGGATCTCAGGATCAGCCCTTCATGTTTGCATGTTCAGCTGTTTTGTGTCTAGAAAACGTACAACATCTAAACCTCAAATGTTTGGTCACTGAGACAGAACAGGAAATCATTTCTGGGCATTTTCCCCTCTTTGATTGGCAGCGTTGACTCCAGAGGAGGTGCTGCAGTAAGTCATTTCATTGTTCACAGGTTGTAGTGAATCCAGAATCCTTATTCACTGTCTGACATCTGATCTGAGTCTGGACTCTGTGTGGCCCATCACCTGCTGTGTGTCAAGTCCTCTGCACTGTGCAGTCATCTTCCTCTTCTGTGAATTATTGATTATGATGTAAATACTGTATGAGACTGAGCACTGATACAGGCCTGTAAAGAAAGGCAGCTGTGAATAAGCCAGGCACTAAAGTCATCTTCACATTAACTTTAAAGGCATGCTGTGCTGTACCACTGTGTTTTTATATGACTTTTTTAATCATCTGTTTAGTTTTGACAGGTTTTCTACTACTGATTTTAAAGTTAAAGGAACAGTCCAACACTTCAGTAAATCCTCTGGCTCTCTCTCCTCAGGTTGTGTTTAGCCTAGCTTAGCACAAAGACTGGAAACAGATGGAAACTGTTAGCCTAGCTCCATGAGAAGAGAACAAACTCCACTCTGCAGCAGCTCTCAGTCTGATTTATATTACTGAGCAGGTTGAACAAACAGAAATGTAAACACCTGCAGTTTTAGCAGTGGTTAGAACGATTTGTTATTCTATCAGTGTCAGGCGAGGATTTCCTCAAATGTGGGAATGTTCCTTTACTGTCCCTGCCATGAACAGTGAGTCTGGAATAACTGGATCATATGGCAGATGATAAAAATGATGATATTTGTTATGTGATTTTTAAATGATGTTTAATTTTCAGAATGTGAGTCAGATACACTACAATAAACACTACATTTATACTTTAATGTGAAGTAAAATGAACTGTAATGTAAACATGTAGTTTG
This sequence comes from Lates japonicus, assembly GCA_033238685.1. Taxonomy (NCBI): domain Eukaryota; kingdom Metazoa; phylum Chordata; class Actinopteri; family Centropomidae; genus Lates; species Lates japonicus. Next base: position 40,125 of record BRZM01000572.1, read on the forward strand.
TCATTTAACTGATTTCTATGGTGAGAAAAGGTTTCTTACTTTTTAGATAATCCAGTTACAGTCGTCTGAATTTATAGTAAAAGTGTGAATGAGCATTTAAAGGTCTGAGATATTTCTAAGATGAAAAAAGGATGTTTTAATTACCTTGTTCTACAACAACAAATATGTGATCTGTGTTTTACCTTTAACTTGTTTACTCCTGAAATCCTGAATTTAAAAAAACGCTTTTTCACTAATATTTTTTTCTTATTATTATATTTTCTTCTTCAGTGTAAAAATCAGTGAAACAAGCCAAGATGCTGAGTTCATCAATACACCACCAATATCCACTGATCATGTGACTTATTGATCGGTGTAGTTTTGCTGCAGTGTTTGTTCCCGCCACAGGGGGCAGCAGAGAGTCTGAGCTGCAGCGGTCAGAGAGGAAGAAGAAATGATGCGCCGCCATGTTGGATTTTCAGTGGTGTTGAGTTTAACTACAAACACCTGAACTACATTGTGAGTAAATCTCAGGTTTGTCACTTTATCCTGCTTCAGTCTGATTTCTGTTTCCTGTTCAGGTCGTGAAGTTTCTTCCTGCCTGACAGACATGTTGTCGGAGAACCGTATGACACCTGACATGTCCCTGTTTCTGCTGTGGTCCTGAATCACAGACGATGTTTGTGTTAAAACATGTCTCTGAGCTTTGTGGTCTCAGGTTGTCTGAACTCACTGTCCTGTAACACAACACAAACCGTGTCATTTACTTGTATAATAGGACTAAATTTGGACTACAAAACACAACAAAGATCCCAGATAAGAAGTTAAAACACCTTCATTCAGATGCTGAATGGTGGTGATAATCTTATAACACAGAAAATACAGTTAAAATTGAGTTGGATGTTCTTTTGCTGATTGACTGAAGTTATTATAACAGATTCACAGACCACAGTAAACCCAGGACTGAATGAAGATGTGATTTCAGTCCTGTTTTTATCACAGTTCTGATGCATCAGGTCTGACTCCCACACTGTTGTAGATGGATATATATTGTTTTCTGTCTTATTATTTGTTCATTTTTCCCATGTTCTTCTTTCTATGTTATGCAGCCATCTAGTGGTCGTACTTTATACGTGTCACCTGTGAGTTCATTCACTTTCTGCTCAGGTGTTTGCAGTTATCTTGTATCTGCTACAGGAGAAACTGTTGAGGGTTAAACCCTGAAGAACATGTCTGTTGTTACTCAGCTCATTTTAAACATGTATGGTCTGTGTATGTCATCTTTAATATGTTGGTCAGAATTGGTTGAATGTAGAATAGAAACACCGACCTCTTTTATAAAGAGTCTACAGCTCATGACTGAGAGTCACTTCCTGTATTCACCCTCCCATCATCACTTCATAATATCACAGACTGACTGAGATCAATAACGTGATGCATCCATAACCCTTCCACTTATGACATATGAATCAGTTCATACAGCTTTATATAAAGAGCGAAGTGAATCTAAAGTGATACAGAAAGAGTTTGTCACTGGTTCAGATATTTCTGTGGTGACTGAATTCATAATTCATCAAACAGGGAAACAAGTAGAAGTTAGATTTGAAACAGAGTTTAAGGTGTAGACCAATCAGACAACTGAAATCATCTCTCATTAAACCTTTTTAAGCAAATCTCTGAATACACATGATACAAAAGGTGGACATCAAGATCAACACCAAGGTATTTGAAATTACTCAAGTCACTTTGTTGTTTTTGTAACGTAGTGTTGGAACAGGAACAATCAGACAGTTTTCTTATTGTTTGTTGCTACGCTGTAGATTTCATTCACATCACCATGACAACCAGCAGCATGATATTCAAAGAAGAAAAGGTTTATATCCACATATACATGTTTATATACAGTTTAGAAATAGAATTATATTCTCTGATCAGTTGTTTGGATCATCTGAAGAATCAGAAGATTCATCTTCATCATCTCAGTGTGACTGAAGGTCTCAGTGGTAAAATCTTCACTGGGAGAGTTCTCCAACTGTTAATGAATGGAAACATCTTCTCAGTGAAAGTGTGTGTGAAGGTGTGTATGTGTGTGTTAGTATCAGGATCAGAGAACGACAACTTTCCTCTGTTCCAGTCCAGATTCACTCTGATCCTCTGGAGCTTCTTCTGCAGTGAGAGATCAGTGTCTGGATGTGACGGTGACTGTGCTGAGTATTTACCTTCAAAGAACCATATTCCCCATAATCCAGACCTTTTGTCTCCCTTCCTCTGGACAGACTCTGCTAACACACCCAGTATCTAGTTTGTATTGTCTCCAACCTCGACATCCCAGCTGTGAGTCCCTGAGTTAAAACCCTCAGAGCCCAGGACAGAACAGTAAAAATCAATCCTCTCTGGATTGTCAGGAAGCTGCTGTTCCTCTCCTCATCTCAGACTGGTCAGATCTTCAGACAGGATCAGTCCAGGATGAGCAGTGTTTGGGTCCAGAACCACAGGACTGTAGGAGACCTTCTTCTTCATCTTGTTCCAGATGTTGAAGGTCAGGTTGCCCAGGTGTTTGGCCTGGTCTATCAGAGCTCCTGAGAGCAGCTGGTGATCCTCCAGCAGGGGGCGCTGCTGGACTCTTTCCACTGCAGCCTTGTAGTTGTTGAGGAATGAGACGTCTTCAGCTCTCAGCTCATCCTCTGTGGCTCTGACTGTGTGTGAAAGAGCTGCTATCTCTCTGCTCAGAGCCTCCATCTTCTCCTTCATCATCTGACTCTTCTGCTCCTCTTCCTCCCTCAGAGCAGCCATCCTGGCCTCCTCTTCCTCTTCTAGAAACTGGTGAAGCTTCTTAAACTGCTCCTTAATCTGCCTCTCTGTGTGTCGGGCCTGGACCTTAATGTGTTCTGCTGTTTGATCAAACTCCACTTTAACTTCTTCTAAACTCTTTAACTTCTCCTTTAAGGGCTCCAGAGTTTCCTGAAGTTCCTTCTTGTGTTGTCGTGCAGCTTCATCGATGGGTCTGAATCTGTGGTTGTTGTGTTTTTCTGAACGACACACACTGGCTGCTGATGGTCCAGACAGAAGAGTTTGAGTTTCCCAGAGTGCAGACTGCAGAGAGCCTCTGAAGATCTCTGATCTCTCTCCTGTAAGAAGGACTCATACAGGTTCTTTAAGGCCAGGTTTGAAGGAGGGAAGTCTCTTAAAGATCTTTTCTTACAAACTGGACACTCTTGGAATATGTTCTCTGTCCACCAGCTGTGCAGACAGTCTTTACAGAAGCTGTGGCTACATGACAGGATGACAGGATCTTTAAAGATGTCCTGACAGACCAGACAGCAGAGATCCTCCTCTAATCTGGAAGCTATTTAGTCTGAGCGAAGCTGAACACACAGCAGGCAGACAGCTCAGACAGGAAACCAGTCAGTCACTCCTTGTTCACTGAGAGTTACTTTGAGTCTTTGTTTTTGTAAACCTCTTGTTCAGTGTGTCAGCAGCAGGTTAAAGTGGTGGTTCTCTGTGTTCCCTGAGTTCAGTGGAGGGGTGGAGCCCTGTCAGAGCAGGAACAGTCAGGATTGGACACTTGTGTTGAATTTCCCTTCAAGCAGATCCACACCAAAACTGAATCTCCCATCCCTCCACCAAGTTTGGTGTGAATCCAGGTAACCTAGAGCTGGTCACAACGACAGTACTAACCCACTGATGTAAAGCAGGTGTGGTGTTCAACATTTTTCTGATGTATTGGTCTTGGTGGAGGTTTGGACTCCACTGTTCTGGTTTTCTTTTGTTTTCAGAGGCATTGCTGAATCCCTCTACTTTCTCAAACTTGTATCAGCTGTGAGGATCTTTGTGTCAGTCAACATTCAAAAATGCACTGATGTTCATTCTGGTATTTTATCATATTTACATGTAAACTACAGAGTGTAAGCACTGTAACTGCTCTGTGTGTGTTGTTTTAGATTTTACAGCCTCTCTGCTTCGTGTGTGTTGGTGTGTGGTTTATTCTGTTTAACTGTGTGTCTCTGAGTGTGTGTGTGTGTGTAATGAGGCCTGCTGTCAGCAGGGCTGTCATGCAGGCCTCATTATTCTGTCGACACGCCTTGTACGGTAACTCAGCCTCTGTGAGTGTGTGTGTGTTTTCATGGCTCGGCGCCAAGCGTAAGGCGCCACTTTATGAGTGTGATGATCTCACCTCACCCCACCTCCAAACACTGTGTATTCAGCAGTGTGTGTGTTTGATAGACCAGTTGTGTAGAAGAGAAAGTGTGTTTATTCTGTAGAAGGATATCAAAGAGACATTGTGGTGTTGGCTGCAGGTAGTGTTGCAGAGATTTGTTGACCAACAGCTGCTGCAGAGACTCTACACAGCATCTCTAAAGTGTGTTTGTTGGTTTGAGCTCTGTCCTAACTAAACCCACTGACTAGCTGGTTAGATAACAAGACACGACATGTACAAAAGGCAGCTGTGTAGTTGGTGGATGTTCTTTCTGTTGATGGAGCTAGTTACACCCTGTTTTCAGTCTTTGTGCTAAGCTAGGCTAACGATGCCTCTGTACAGGATGTAGAGAGGTGAGGCTGAAATCCATCCAGAGAATCAAACTGTACCTGGTGTTTGTTTCAGGGAAGTTTTTTACTTCCTGACTTAAATCCATCGGGAATGATCAACAGACGCTGACAGAGAGTAGAAAGGTTTATTATCAGAATTATTCACAACTTGTTTATCACATCCAGAGAATAAATATTAATATTAAAGTAAAAAGAGGACAGATGTCATATAATCATTAAATCTGTACAGAAAAACACTGCTGCTGTTTCCAAACTCAAAGTCTCTGTGACAAAGGTTTTTACTCTCAGTATTTTCTCCTCAGGAAACATCTGTTACTGCATCTGAATACTTTAGCATGAGGCCGCTCAAACATAAAGATTCAATAAAAAGTAAAATGTGAAAATGTCATCAGTGGCCTTCCAGAGATCAGTTGAATGAAGGTCATCCTCAGAAGACGACCAGCCTCCATGGCTGCAGTTCCTCTAATGTCCACTAGGTGATGCTCCAAGAAAACTGACTGCTTCAAAGTGACCGAGAAAAATTCCTATTTGCAAATATAAAATCCTTTCAGTTTTTACACCAGTGATAAATCAGTTCTGACTGAGTCTCAGAGATGATCCAGAGAATTACTGCTACATAAAGAACAGAGGCATGTTCAGGGTCTCTCAGCACCACCCAACCTCCACCCTCTGCACCAGAACGATGATTTCTGGCTTCATTAACTGACAAACATGGACTCGAGCAGTAAACCCAAACATCCATCAGCGCCCGTGAGCCTGACAAAGAGTCTCTGTTTTCCTCAGATGGCAGGATGGCAGACAATCTAGAAAAGGCCTCTGTCATTCAGCCCTGAGTGTAACTGAACAGATTTCAGAACAGACGTCAGCCTCACCCCAAACATCCACACTCAGGATCCTAATGTGAATTCTGTGTAGAAAAATGAATGAGGGTTTCATATGATGTTACAGTTGGCATTCAACACAGGCCTCTTTGTTAGTGTGTCTGTGAGTCCTGGAAAAAGTGTGTAAATACCCAGAATGCTTTTACATTTCAAATTTATTTTAGAAGTCTTCAGTAGTTGAGGTTTCCAGGAGCAGATTTCACATCTTAGTTAGAAAACTTAAAGGCGTTGTATGTGTTTACACACAGAGTGTTAAGCTGTTGACCCAAATAGCGAAGCTTAGTCTCAGTATTTTTGCCTTTAATGGATGGTGGACAGAGAAGAGACAGACAGGAAGTAAGGAGACGTTGGGGACAGTTAACCAAACTGTATTTGGTCTCATCAGGTCTGGGTAGGTCCTGCTGAATCGCTGCAGGTCTCAGGTCTGTGTTACCTCTGTCCACTCTCCTTACCAGATGGTGACGGTAATGCACCAATTCATTCTTGGTAACCACCAATAAATCTCAGAAGAGGAAGTTTGGGTTGTTTCTGTTGGAAAGAAATCACGGCTGACAGCTCACAGCACCTGCTCAGGTTGTTTTTTTATAAATAAATTTACTGTTAAAGTTATAACATCTTACATTTGAAGGTTTCTGAAAGATTCTCGCTGCTGCTGCTTTCGCTGCTGTTTTCTTAAATTGACAGAGAATTTCTTGCAGCGTTCCCTCTCATAGCCGCTGATGGTGATGACAGTGGTTCCAACTTTTGGACCAGTAATTTGTGGAGCTGCATTGGTGCCAGTTTTTGGCATCAGTACCAGACTTTTTTCAGTGGAAAAACTGGATCCAGTTCTAGATCAGGCACCAGTACCACCTCAGTGGAAAAGGGCTGTTAGTCTGGCAGCCACCTGGTCACATGGTGCAGCTGATCAGTGCCTTTGTGTGATCTAGGTAAGAAATCCTGATACAGATTACATGTCTGCAGCAGGTGGGGAGGGAGTCCTGTTCAGGCTGCTGTTCATCACAAAGTCTCATTGAGAAAAAGCCATGGCATTGTTCTGTTTTACTGATGGAGCCCAGATGATGATGTACAGGTGCTGCTCTGTGCTGTGATCTGGAAACTCCCCAAACAAATGTGTTTGTGTTTGTGTGTTCAGACTCCCAGCAGGATCCCAGAGAACAGAGAGTCCTGCAGGACGCTGATGGCCGAGCCGGTGGCGTTGTCCACAAACACCGAGGCGTACTCTCCAGCCTGAAAACACAGAAACACAAATTCTAACGATCATATCCACTCCTCACATCTCAGGAAAAAGAAATAGGTGAAATTATTTCTCCTGCTTTTGATTCTCCAGCAGTGATTCTGACTCTTGTTTCCAGGTGTTGACTCATGAAGAAAAGAAACTGAATTATCTCATTGTGTTTTACTGAAATGTGATGAGGTCAGTGCGTTGTTACTCTAAATTTAACCACTCAGGTTTAATGTGCTGACTCAGTTAATTTACAGTCTGTACAACATATGACCTCCTTAAACCATGGAAACGTTTCTGCGATGGAAACGAGTCATTAGTGTCTGTTCTGAAAACGGTCGATTTAAAAAGTTCTGCAGCTTCTGATGCTGTGGTCTGAGTGAAGGTGTTGTGTGGACCTGCAGGTGTGTATCTCACCTGTAGATAGAGGGTTCCTGTCAGTAAGATGCTGAATGTTCCTCCAGCAGCCGCCACGCCCATTACAGACTCTACAGACCTAACACACACCATATTATCATTAACACCCAACCAGAGGTCAATCACTGATTACAGTTAGAAATACAGTGAATTGTACTCACAGGTTACTTTGACAGAGCGACTCGATGCAGATCGCAGCTCTCACACTGTCTCTGAGTCGGACCTGGACTCTGTCACCAGACTCTGACACACAGATAAACAGGTTATTTAATGATGAGGAGGTACAGAAGTGAAGATGTAAAACAGAAGCTGCCTGCAGACCTCTGCAGCTGAACAGTTACACAGTTGGTTGGTTGGTTGGTCAGTCAGTTGGTTCTTTGGTTGTTCAGTTGGTTGGTCAGTCAGTTGGTTGGTTGGTTGTTTGGTTGGTCAGTTGTTTGTTTGGTTGGTCAGTTGGTCAGTTGGTTGGTCAGTTGGTCGGTTGCGTGCAGCTCTCACCGATCAGGAGGCTGGCCGTCAGCTGGTAGAATCCAGATATGGGTGCTGTGTATCGGCCGGTGCTACTGTTGAAGCTCTGGCCCCTCTGGAGGCTCCGCTCAGAGTCTGAGGGCTGCAGGGGTCAAAGGTCACACAAGAAGCAATTACAGAACAGGTTCAGGTTTTTCAGGTCAGAGCAGTAACCTGACACCTGATTGAGCAATGACCAGGACAACATCCTCAGCCCTCACTCTGTGTGACAGCATGAAGTTTATCTGAAGCTCAGGCTGAGTTGGACAGTGAACGTTACAGAGCATCAGATTCACTCAGTGTGTTTCTATCTGACTCTACTCTCAGCAGAGACACAGGAGTTTTGGTTTGACAAAGTCAGACCAATGAAACAGCTGAAATATAAACCATAATGTGTTATTGTGTGTGTGTGTGTGTGTGAGAGAGAGAGACCTTGCTGAACGGCTGCAGCTCCAGCAGACTGCGGCGTGGGATGGTGACGGGCTGCAGGAGGCGACTGAGGAAGGAGGTGGAGACACGAGGAGGACGATCGCACTGCAGACACACTCCCCCCACCATGTCTTGGGGGGGGGGGGGGGGTTAGATAAAGGGGAAAAAGTGTGTGTGTGTGTGTGTGTGTGTTGGCGTGCTGCCTGCTCAGCACTGAGACGTAAACACACACATCTGCACAGAGACAGACACAAACATTTACAGACTGTGTGTGTGTGTGTGTGTCTCCTGTCAGAGACTCAGACTGTGGTCAGACTGACTAACCTCCACACTCAGACTCAGGTCTGATGGTGAGACTCTTTATATTCAGCTGCTGATCAAGAGATAGATATTGATCACTGATGGTTGTTTAATCCTCTTGTCCACATGTTGAAGTGTGATGTGTGTTTCTGGGTGCAGTGTGAGTCAGACAGCATCAGATATTCAGGACCACGTCTGCAGACCAGCTGCTCAGGATCAGGGATGTGGATCATTCATTTCTGACGCTGATTCTCTGTCGTTACACGTTCAGCTGTTTTTAACGAGTGAGAACGAGGACGTGAATGCTGCAAGAAACTAAATTTTAACAGACGGTCGGTGTAACGCCGCCTTCAGACCTGTCTGTGCTGCAGTGGACATCACACCACAGGACCTGTTAGCCTCAGTACCAGGGTCCATAAATTCAGAGTTTATTGATTTTTAGTTTAGAGACATCCGTAGAGAACCAGGTCTCAGTCAGGACATAGGAAACATTCCTGTGTTAGGGGCACCAGGTGTTAGTCTGAGCCTCAGAGCTCAGGTTTACTGGACCATCTCACAGGTGTGGCCTGGCTCACTTCAGTTCAGGTGACGATGATAAAGAACAACACAGTTCAGAATACTGAGTACGTACAGAAATATTACCTCAGATATCTCCAGTACAAAACAAGAAAACAATCTGAAATACTCGCTGCTCAAAATCATTTAAAAAGCTAAAAATGTAAATTAATATAAAATTACATGTGCAACTTCAGCAAGTTTTTACTTCTGTCGCACTTGAACCGAGGCATGAATCTGTGAATCAAACTGATGCTGCTGTCCACCTGTATGACCTCATCACATCAGGTGGAGTCTGGAACACACTGTAATCTGATACTGTATGTGTAGATGTAG
>BRZM01000572.1:51801-76801 GCA_033238685.1 Lates japonicus
ACAGTTAGACAGACAGGCAGACAGACAGCTGTAGACAGACAGACAGACAGACAGACAGACTGACAGTTAGACAGACAGGCAGCAGAGACAGACAGACAGACAGACAGACAGTTAGACAGACAGACAGTTAGACAGACACAGACAGACAGTTAGAAGCAGACAGGCAGACAGACAGACAGACAGACAGACAGACAGTTAGACAGACAGACAGTTAGACAGACAGACAGACAGTTAGACAGACAGACAGACAGACAGACAGTTAGACAGACAGACAGACAGACAGACAATTAGACAGACAGACAGAACAGACAGTTAGACAGTTAGACAGACAGACACAGACAGACAGGCAGACAGACAGAAGGACAGATGACAGTTGACAGATGATAAAGTTAGACAGACAGACAGAAATAGACAGACAGACAGACAGATATAGACAGTTGTTAGACAGACAGACAGACAGACAACTGTTAGATACAGACAGACAGACAGACAGACAGATGTAGACAGTTAGACAGACAGACACAAGCAGTCAGACAGACAGACAGACACAGACAGACAGACAGGACAGACAGACAGACAGTTAGACAGACAGCAGACAGACAGACAAGATGAAGTTGGTTAGACAGTTAGGGGACAGAGACAGACAAAGAAGGTTAGGGGACAGAGGACAGACAGACAGACAGATAAAGAGACAGATGCAGAGACTAGACAGACAGACAGACAGACAGTTAGACAGACAGGACAGGACAGTGCAGACAGACAGCTAGACAGATGAGTTGGCAAGGCATAGACAGACAGACAGTTAGACAGACAGGCAGAGACAGACATGCATGACAAAGGGACAGTTAGGACAGTTAGGACAGCTAGACAGATGACAGACAGTTAGACAGACAGACAGGGGACAGACAGACAGACAGACAATAGATAAAGTTAGACAGACAGACAGACAGACAGACGGTTAAAAGCCAGTGTTTAGTCTGGATGATCAACACTGAACTGAGTCTCAGATGTTTCTCATCATGTGATCAATACATTAACAGAGAGTCAGTCTGATGTGGAGCTGGTTCACAGCTGCACAGAAAATAACTGAACTCATTCACTAATTATTGATCAGTGATCAGTGATCTGATCAGTCTGATCTCTGATAATCGATCGTTTCTTCAGGTCGTCGATCAGTTTTCTTACCGGGATCTCGGTGCTGACGGCCTCGTCCTCGTCCAGGATCTCCTGACTCTCCTCGCTGTCCACGTCATCGACGACCGCCGCCTCCACCACCTCCACCTTCATCATCATCATCATCATCATCATCAGTCCCAGGAGCACAGGGAGCAGCAGCAGCCCTCCTGCCCCACCTGCAGAGCTCCTTCCCTGGGCTAACCTGCTGAGCATGCTGGGTGTCTGTGGTGGAGGTGGAGCAGAGGAGGTGTTCAGGTCTGTGTCTGTGTGGAGCTAAGATGTTCCCATGATGCACCTCTGCAGCTCTGCTCCTCTTACATCAGCTCCACTTCAGTTGTGTCTGGACAGAGTGTTTTCTTCTTGTTTTTGTGCTTCGTCTTCGTTCATGTGACGACCTGTAACTTCTCCTCCGACTGTTAATGTGTGCGCTCTTTCCTTCTGTCTCCTCCCGTCGTTTCTCCTCCTCCTCCTCCTCCTCCTCTTCCCTCCTTCTCTGCTCAGAATTGATTTTCCGTCGTCAGTGAGTCGGAGCTGAAGTTTTTCTGCCAGATGTAAAAACTCAGTGTGAGGTTTCAAACACTGAGTCTGTGTCAGGAAACTCTCTCTCTCTCTCTCTGTGGGTGGCTCACTGCCTCCTCCTCTCCTCCTCCTCCTCCTGTTTTTCCAGCTCTTCCTCTCCTGTCTTTCAGCTCAGACTCGTTCCTCCTCTTCTTCTCTGCTCCTCCTCACTTTGGACGTCTCCTCTGCTCACTCTGCTTTTTATCTGCCTCCCTGACTCCTCCCCCCCCTCCCTCCCTCCCTCTCTTTCTTCTCTCTATCAGTCTCTGGATCTGAAGCTGTCACTCCATCTGTCTTCAGTCTTTTCCTTAATGTCTCTGCAGCGTCCGTCTGTCTCTCCCTCCTTGTTTTTATCTCTTCTCCCATCGTTTGTCTTTCTTTGCCCCGCCCCCCGAGACCTGCTCAGTTTATTACACTGAGTCTATGATCTCTCAGATGTTTGACGCAGTGCACAGACCACATGCATCAGTGATGTGATCGAACAGTAATGTTGTTGTGTCTGTTGTCCTGCTGAGCTTCACCTCCTACCTCCAACCTCCTTCTCTCCATCTTTCCCTCTTCTTTTTATTTAACAGCTCGGAGTTTTCAGACGCAGGAAATAGATTTCTGACCAAACACAACCATCCACAGTGAGTCTGCAGGGTTTCTACCAGACCTGAGTCTGTTTCTGTGTCAGTCAGTATCAGTCGAACACACTGTGGAGCAGACTGAAGTCACTGAGTTTATTATCACCTGTAGTGATTAAACTAACAGAGCCGTCAGTGTTAACAGCTGGAGCTCAGGGTGGACGACACAAACACTGAGTTAATAACGGTTTAAACACACACACACACACACACACACCCCTCCCTGTCAGATAACGGGGGTGTGGTCTTCAGTCTGACAGGATGATGAAAGTTGGTTTGGTCGTTGGCATCTGTGATGAAACAGCAGCGACAGTTTCCTCTGAATCTGACTGAGGCTGATAGAGACTCACACACACACACACACACACACACACACCCTGCATTAATAAGCCTGGAGTCAGAGCTGTGTGAGTTTGCTTCAGCAGCAGCAGGTTAATACAGGCAGTTAATCAGCTCAGTGTCCCGACAGCAGCGCCCCCTGCTGGACTGAAGGACTCAGGTTTCCTCTGATCCAGTCCTCATCCTGAAACATTGGAAACAATCAAACTGTCCTTCAGATGTAGTTTGACTGTTTCCCTCTTGACATTTCTTCTTCTTGTGTTAATATCCATTGGATGTTGTATCAGCGGCGCCCCCTGCAGCTGAGTCAAAACACAGAGGGATTTAAAAAGTCTAATAAAATACACCGATGAATGCAGGTCAAACTGAACCCTCACCTGAGAGGGTGAGCAGGTTGTTGAAGATGCAGGTGTGACAGGTGAGCCAGCTCTAAGTCCTGCTAAGAGGATCACACACACACACACATACACACACACACTCAGAGTGTAAGCTGAGGATCAGTTCAGTCGTCGTGTCTCTGATGTGGTCGGTGTGTTGAACAGAGGGATGATGGGAGCTGACGGAGACTCGACGGGGACGAACCCCAAGAACACGGCTGACCTTTGAACCCAGGAGACACACTGAGCACGGTTCATCTGGACACCAACAGTGATTGTTTCTGTGTGTGTGTGTGTGTGTGTAGTGTCATGGACGCTGAGGATCCGTCTCCCCTGCGGCGTTTTGTCGTAGCGAAGCGATCGATCACCTCCATCTTTGATCAGCTGCTGGAGTTTGTGAAGGATGGCTCTGCCTTCGTGGACGGTCAGAAACACACACATACACACGCACACTGCTTAACAGGTCAAAGGTCACTGCGACCTCACAAAAGAATTGACGGCTGATTTGCAGCAGCTGCTCTGGTTGGTGGAGGAGGAGCTGCTGATTCTAGCTGTGGAATATAACTAAGCTCACCTGTGACTGTGATGTCATCAGGTGGTCTGAGCTCACCTGTGTCCATGTGTGTGTTGTGATGTCAGAGGCGTGGCGGGGCGACGACCTGGGTCAGGTGGCGGTGGAGGAGCAGAGTCTGGAGATGCAGAGCTGTGCCACCAAATTGTTGACCATCAGAGACGTTCTGCTCCGGAGACACATGAAGGTGGCGTTCTTCGGCAGGTAAAACACCTGTAAACACATCACACTGTTCCTGTTAGATATTTATATTAACCCTAGAACACTAACGTCGGGTGATTTTCACCCACACAATTCTTGTCATGTGATTTTCATTGTGTTGCTGCTGTCTGAGTTGCATGAGTCCTTGGGTAGCTTCAGGCTGCTCACTGATGTCATTAATGGTATGTTTGTTTCCCTCCTCCCATCTATGGTTTTTTCAAGAGGCATGCGTCCGGGTGATTTTCACCCGACGTTAGTGATAGAGAGTAACATATTTTACGGGTGGAATTTACATGCAGGAAGACTGTGCCTTCACCATGTCCCAGGAATGGGTGGACCGAAGAACAAGTTCCCAGCTCCATTATTTTTTTTGTTTGGAAATTTCTCGTTAAGGATTACCTGATTTTTCAATAATTTTGCTGCCTTTTTAAAGGGTCCCCCATGGTACCTTTTTTTAATGTGATATTGTATATTGGGAAATTAAAGAAGAGTACTACAGTTTGGCATACAGTGTTGTACTTTTACATAAATTGATGAAAACTGTATTTTATCCGGGATATTATATCGGGTAAAATACACCCGACGTTAGTGATGGTGTTACTAATTTTAACGTTAGTGTTCTAGGGTTAATACACCATATGAAGTAAAGTCACATATGAAATAATGATGCTCAGACTAAACTCTTCAAATGTGTAAAGAAAATAACTTGTTATTCATTTTCTTTTCGTAGAATCAGTTTAAATAATAAACTTGATTACAGCACAGTGAGGAACCAGGTAGTCTTTGGTGTTAGAACCCTGAAAGGTTCTGCTCATCAGTGACTCTGAATTATCATTAGGGTTCTGACATCAGATGTAAAACTGGAGCTGGCAGTCAGGGCTTTATTCATGAATATGTAAAAGTCCTGACCTCTAGCTTCAAATAACCAGGAACATTATTTTTACTGTGACATTCTTTGTGACCAGTTCAGGTCCTCAGGGTGAACATGGACTGAGGAACCTGGCTGCAGCCCTGGGCTTTACAGAGACCTGTCTGTCACTAAAACTTATGAAGTGTGAGGTGAAGGTAGAGGTGGTGACCTGAGCGTCTGTCTGTGAGCTGCGCTCTGATTGGTGCAGCAGCAGCGGCTCAGTGTGGAGCTGCAGATAAAAGCGGTGTTTTCTGCTGGAGAGAACAAACTGTGGCCGCAGATAAACTTATCTGTGATTCACAACCTGCTGCTTCACTCGCTTCATTCATCAGAACAAAGCTGCAGTTTCTCTGGGAACTGATGATGCCATAACTGTCACATGATGCAATGAGCTGGGTGATGTAATAACTCGTTAGTTTCCCTCTAACTGAGGTTAAACTGTCAGGAAACGTCTGTGCAGATGAAATATTCTCTGTAGATCATCAGTCCTTGTGTCTGAAGACTGAGACCTGTGGAGGAGCTGATTCTAACTTCTCTGTAGGATCAAACTTTAAACTTCAGTCTGACCGTAGGTGGTAGAAGGTTCAATCAGAGGCGACTTGTTTGAATTAAGCCTCTGAAAACCTTTTAATTATTTGTCTATCAAATATTTCTGACTGAATAAGCATCAATCAAACTTAAAGTCAGAGAAAAAATCATGTTTTTATCCAAAGATGATACTACAGCTTCAGTCCAGACCTTCAAATAAAAACGAATTACTAAAGGACAGTTTATCTTTCTGCATGGAATCACAGACTGTATATAAAAAGTGGACTTGGCAAAGTGAACTACATCAAACAGTCTGTAGAGATTACAGACTAACTGTTCAAACATTTAATTTTTTCCATGTTTGAAGTAAAAACTGCAGGATTTCAAACATGAAACTGTTCCTGATCTGAAGGTAAACTCTGACCTGGTCTCTGTCTGAGTTCAGGACCAGTAACGGGAAAAGCACCGTGATCAACGCCATGCTGAGAGACCGCGTTCTGCCCAGCGGCATCGGCCACACCACCAACTGTTTCCTGAGGGTGGAGGGAACCGACGGAGACGAGGCTTACCTCACCACTGAGGCGTCCAACGAGAGGAGGAGCGTCTCTGTATGTCACACAGACCGGCTTTAAAGGAGCCTGACACTTAGAGAAAATCCAGTCTGATAAAACAGAACAGGAGGTTTAATAACACGTCAGACTGATGCTTTACTTTGATTATTCTGTCTGGTCTGCTGATGACTCTGTGATAACCCTCCTCCTCCTCCTCCTCCTCCTCCTCTTCCTGCTCCTCTTCAGACAGTGAACCAACTGGCTCATGCTCTCCACATGGATCCCACTCTGGACTCTGGCAGCCTGGTTAAAGTGTTCTGGCCTAAAAGTCGCTGCGCTCTGCTCAGAGACGACCTGGTGCTGATGGACAGGTAACGCTTTGTCTTTACCTGTCCAGGTAACGCTCTGTTTTTACCTGTCCAGGTAACAGATAAATATGTTAAAACCTGTTTGAACTGTTTGAGTCTGTTCCTCTGTCTCATGCTGCAGTAGAACAACATGAAGCCTGAACAAACTCTAAAATAATCTGATCTGATTCTGACCTTTGACCCAGCCCTGGGACTGACGTGACTCTGGAGCTGGACAGCTGGATCGATAAGTTCTGTCTGGACGCTGACGTCTTCGTCCTGGTGGGAAACGCAGAGTCGACTCTGATGAACACGGTGAGGAGAGAAACTTAAAGAACGATCTGTCCAGGAAGAAGGACAATGTTTCTAACGTCTGTTGTCTTCTGTCGACAGGAGAAACTTTTCTTCCACAAAGTCAGTGAGAGAATCTCCAAACCAAACATCTTCATCCTCCACAACAGGTGGGACGCCTCAGTGACAGAACCCGAGTACATCGAGGAGGTTTGTGTCAGACAATAAAACCCTCAACTGACTCTTTTATTGTGAAGCAGCTGCAGGAAGTTCTTATTGTGAGTTTTACAACAGTAAAGACCACAGAAGAAGAAACATACAAAGTCAGTATGAAAATCTTTATTTAGTAGAAATTAGTATTTAGTAGAACTTCCTCCCCCTGGTGTCCAGGTGAGAAAGCAGCACCTGGACCGCTGTGTGAGTTTCCTGGCCGAGGAGCTGAGGGTGGTTGGTCTGGACGAGGCTCCGGGGAGGATCTTCTTCATCTCGGCTAAAGAGGTCCTGAGCTCCAGGATGCAGCGAGCGCAGGGCATGCCTGAGACAGGTGAGACAGGTGAGACAGGTGAGGGACAGCAGGAGGAGCCTCCTCTCATGTCATCAGACAGAAAAGTTCCAGCTAAAGTCTCGGATCAGCTGGAAGTAGTTTTTTATTATTTTATCTCGAGCCTTCTACAGGTGACGGATCATCACAGTCAACTTTTTTTTCTGTTGTTTTCTCGGTGATGTTCATGTCCCTTTAAATGGACAGAAGTGTGAATAAATAGATTCTCTCAGAGTGAAGAGACAGATCAGCGAGAGTCCCAGCAGACTTCAGTTTATTGGACTGTGATGGACATAGTTTGAGTCTCAGCTGACCTGAGCAGACGTGGTTCAGGTCTGGGTCAGTCAGCTGACTGTCCACCTGTCCTGTTTGGTCCTGCAGGTGGCGCTCTGGCTGAAGGTTTCCACAACAGACTGAGAGAGTTCCAGAGGTTTGAGAGAACGTTTGAGGTACAAACCAGACATGACGTGATTCACCTGTGTGATGTTGATGTTATGGCTAAGCTGTGACTCTGAGCGACCTCTGACCTCCGCAGGAGTTCATCTCTCAGTCTGCAGTGAAGACAAAGTTTGAGCAGCACACAGTGAGAGCGTGGCAGATCACTGAGGCCATCAAAGCTGTGATGGACGCCATCAACATCGCCTCCGCCGACAGGAAGTGAGATAAACTCACTCACTGTGTCTCATAAAGTTCTTGTCTGTACCTGACTTTGACCTTTGACCTTTGACCTTTGACAGGATCTGCTGCCTGGAGGAGCGGGAGGAGCAGAGGGACCGGCTGGACTTTGTCCGAGGACAGATTAACCGCCTGACCGACAACGTCAAAGAGAGGATCAAGACTCTGACAGATGATGTTGCTGCCAAGGTGGAGAAATCCTCCTGATGGAGCTGGATGAAACACGAATCATCATGTTGATGAACTGTTTGAGAACGTAAAATCTGACAGTATTTGTTGATTCATCTTTAGACTCCAAATACAAATATAGTTTGAGTTGTACGGTGATGTTTCTGTTCCTGAACTCAGAATCAAACTGTGTTAGTTTGGTTTAAATCTGTAGATGAAGGTGCAGTGAATCCAGTCAACACTGTATAAGAGTTCACAGTGAACAGAAGGTTAATCCACATCGTGGATATAAGGAGGTGCAGGTGACTGTTAAAGCTGAACTCAGAGTTTGACAGCTAAGTAAAGAGATAATGGAGTAAAGAGGTGACCATGTTACTGTCTGCTGTGTGTTGACCCGTTTCTAACAGCAGGTTGTTGTTTGTCGTCAGGTTTCCTCGGCTCTGTCTAATCAGATCCATTCTCTTCCTGTTCTGGTCGAGGAGTTCAGAGCCGACTTTAACCCCACACAGGAAACCCTGCAGCTCTACAAAACTGTGAGTACTGCAGTAACACTACACTAATACAAGTACTGATCTTCTGTTAGATATAAGGTTCAGTAACAACATTTGTGTCATAAATCTACTGATCTCCTGACAGTTTTTCCACCTCCTTCATTTTTAGACCTGGAGTGTTAGTGTCTAGCTAAAGAGACCATGTACCTGAGCACACCTGAACCTTATGACACACACAGTGCTGATGGTGTTTGTGCTGTGAACTGGATTTAAAGTAAAGCAGATTAATGATCTGAGGAAACAGTTAGATTAAGGCTTGTTAGAGTGTGTGTGTGTGTGTGTGTGTGTGATGTTCTTGCTTCTAACTGATAAACAGTGTAAGAGATTTCAGTCTTTAGGTTTTAACATAACTTTGGTTTGGACACTGAAAACTGTCCTGATAACAGACGTCAGACTGCAGCAACAACCTGGACTCTCACTCGTCCAGAAACTCAGCTCAGAATAAAACCAGAGTGTTGTCCTGACCATAAGTCGACCCTCATTATAAGACGACCCCCCCTCAGCGTTTTTCATCTGTTCTCTTCAGAAGCTGCTGCAGCACATGGAGGAGAGGTTAGTCGGCTGTTTAGCTCATCGCTGCTCCGTCAGCATCCTCAGAGACATCACAGATGCCCAGAGACACATGATCGGTAACATTTCATTACCCATAATCCTCAGAGACAGTTTGAGCCGTTCGATGTCGATGTCGCTCCGACACGTTTTCATTTCATCGTGTTTTTTTCTGCTCCATCCTCAGACAGCGTTCGTCCTCTCCTGTCTCAGTCCGTCCAGGAGCAGCTCTCTACTCCCTCCACCTCCTTTGAGTTGACCTACGACCTCAGCCTCGCCGCACTCTGTGCAGATTTCCGGGAGAACATTGAGTTCCAGTTTTCTCTGGGCTGGACTGCCCTCGTCACTCGCTTCATCGGCGTGGCCAACGCCAAGCGAGCGCTGAGCGCCTCCGACCCTCGACCTCAGGTCAGCTCAGCAAGGACCTGAACCTGATCTGACTGCAGCTGTTTGTCGGTGTTCTGTGCTTTAAACTGTGTCTCTGCAGGACGCCTCCACCTTCAAGGATGAGATGGTGGTTTCCATTGCAACAGGTCTGGTATCCGTCACCTCCCGAGCGTCCATGACGGTGCTGGTGATCGGTGGAGTGGTACGTGTGCAGGGCTGATGAGTACTGTCACTGTTGATGGATCTGGGGTTTTCTGGTTGGAGGTTCTCAGGTGTGTGTTGTGGCTGCAGGTGTGTCGCTCTGTGGGCTGGCGTATCATCGCTCTCTCCATGTCCCTGTATGGTCTCCTCTACCTGTATGAGAGACTCACCTGGACCGACGCCAGCAGGGAGCGCGCTCTGAAGCAGCAGTTTGTGGAGCATGCTGCCCGCCGCCTGAGAACCGTCATCCCTGTCACCGGCTCCGCCTGCAGCCAGCAGGTGTACAAGTAAGACCCCGCCCCCATCTGACCCCCACCTGACACTAACTAAACACCTGAGAACGTTTTAAAGCTTCACCTGGCGTCTGTGCTGCAGGGAGCTGTCATCCACCTTCAGCCGTCTGAGTCAGAGAGTCGACCTGAGCGAGGCTGAGCTGGAGGGAAACATCCGACAGCTGAGCTTCAGGATCCAGAGACTGGAGAACATCCAGAGGAGGTCCAAGGCCTTCAGGTCAGAGGTCACACCCCCTCACCCCACCCACCCCCACCTGCTGTCTCCATCCTAAGCTAGGCTGTCAGATCAAACTGATACTGCTTTGTCCAACCACTGGTCCAGATCACAAAGTCAAAGAAAATCAGGAGAAATTAATCATGATTGATTGATTGATTGATCTGTGTCTGACAGGAACAGAGCCACAGAGCTAGAGACTCAGCTGGAGGCCTTCTCTGTTCACTACCTGCAGGGAAACTAAGCAGCAGCTGATCTGTGGTCTGTGGGTGAGCGGCGCCCTCTGCTGACAGAATCAGTCATCACCAGACCTCCAGTCACCTCTTTAAACTGAAACCAGCTCAGCTCAGTCCAACAGAAAACTCCGTCTGTTTCCTCCTCATCAGTCGAACTGAGATAGAGAAGCTTCAAACTGACAGTATTTAGTTGTGATGTTCAGTCAGCTGCAGGTCTCTGGATTTAACTGTTTCACTCCGAGGACAGTTATACTGAGATGTTAACTTCCACAGTGTTGATAAACTGTTGACTTTTCTGTGACAACTCTTCAGATCTGATCTGTCAACACTGGGAACATCCAGCCATCCATCCATCCATCCAAGTAATGTTTTCCAGCTCCGTCTGGTGGATCCAGAGGTGTTCCCGCACCAGATAGGATATGTAATCCCTCCAGACAGTTCTGATTCTACCCTGGGGTCTCCTCCTGGTGAGATATGCCCACAAAGGAGGCATCCAAACCTCCTCAATTGCCTTCTTTGGACATGAAGCAGTGGCTGCTGTACTCTGAGTTCACCTAAGGCTGAGCCCAGACACCTGACAGAGGAACAGAGAACAGAGGACCTCATTCTTTCAGTCGCTACCCAAAGATCATGACCACAGCTGAGGGTTGGAACATACAGCAACTGGTAAATCAAAAGCTTTGTGGCTCAGCTCCCTCTTCACGGTCCGGTGCCAAGTCCACATCACTGCTAACACTGCACCAACCTGCCTGTCAGTCTCCTGCTCCATCCGACCCTCACTATGAACAAAACCCTGAGATACTTGACACTTCACTTGGGGCAGGACCAGAACTTCTGACTCATCCTGCTGCTTCACACTCACCTGCAAACTGCCCCAGAGCATGCTGGGTCAGCGTTTGATGAAGCCAACAGAACCACATCATCTGCAAAGAGTAGAGACGCAATTCTTAGGTTCCCAAACCACAACCACTGTGAATAAGTGACTGAGTATGATCATAATGATCTAAGAAGTTTAAATCAGTCGTGAATAAGAGGCAACATCAGCTGTCGTGGATCCAGGTTCAGTCCAGGTGTAAAAACCGACAGGTGTGACTGTGTCTGGACTGTCCTGAAGGTTCAGTTTGTTAAACTGAAATGTTATTGAAATGAAACAATGTTTTATCAGCTGACTGTATGTTAAATGTAACTAAAAGTAACTAAAACTACATAAATAAATGTAGCAGAGTAGAAGTTTCTCTGCTTATGAGAGTGATTTGTGATGGGCCCAGCTGGTTTCTGTCTCTACCAGACCTCAGGTTTTATAGATACTGTATGAAAATGTCGGCTTGGCTTTGAGTCATTTATTCAGTTTTACCTTTAATCTCACACGTCACATAGCGTCCGCTGTAAGTGAGCAAAGATCCTCGCTCCCGAGACACAACATGGCCGCTGGGCTTTTTCTGGGCTTTTGAAAAGTTTCACAAAGATTTAAACTCCATGGCTTAAAAATATAAAATACAAAAATTATTGACCTTATTTATAGCTGGAGGTGTCCTGTCAACAGTTTTACAGGCATGTCTTTTACGATGGTGGCCTATGGAGAAAATGCTTTTTGGGCCGCAAGGGAT
This sequence comes from Lates japonicus, assembly GCA_033238685.1. Classification (NCBI taxonomy): domain Eukaryota; kingdom Metazoa; phylum Chordata; class Actinopteri; family Centropomidae; genus Lates; species Lates japonicus. Next base: position 63,699 of record BRZM01000572.1, read on the forward strand.
TTTTCGTTGTAGTACTACGAGTGGCCACTAGGGAAAAATGATGTGAGGCTGAGCAGCGGCACCGTATTCAGCTCTTATAGTACATCCATGATCCAGAGCTTATCCGTATCCTATCTTCCTTTTTTCTGCCATTATTGGCTTGTGTGTGTTGTCATTGGCTGCATCATTTGTCCTCATTGGTCATGACCTTGTGGGAGAAGCCATGGGAGGAGCTCAGAGAGGCGGAGAAACAAAGCTGGAAAACAGATTTAAACCAACGTTTGAACTGTTGCCACAGTTTGTCAGTACCGTGAGGAAACTGAATCACTGGATGTTAAAACAAGCTGTGGAGCTGCTTTTTGTTAAACACAAGTGAAGCTGGATGCTGAACACACCTGCGACACGAAGGTAAGGCTAAGGAGTGAACTAGCTAGCGGCAATGTTGTCATGTTGTATTATATTGCGTCTGTACCTGGCTGCTTTACACCTAGATGGCAGCGTTAGCATTAGCGTCGAGTGTGAGCATTAGCTGTATTCTTTTTCCTTTTTGTCGTTGTTTTTATCTGCATGTGTTTAAGTGTGTTTGTGTTTCTGTGACTGAAGCGTCCCTGACATGAGTTGTGGACGGTGGTAACCGTTTAGTCTGTTTGTCTGATTATCATGTGGTTGTGATCATGTTGCATCTGTACTTGGCTGTTTTACATCTATTTATGGTCAGCTGCTTCTTTGTCTCTTTGTGGTCATTCTCACTGCATCTTTTTCTTGATGAGCATGATATGGAGCTTACAGATGGTTTCAGCCCAGAATAAGATATGGTCATGTTCTTTTTCAAGAATAGGTGTCTTTGCAGACTGCTCGTGTTAGCCAGTGTACGGTGTACATATTGTTTGTGTCTTGTTTGTCACATGGTTACTGAAGTATAATAAACAACACAAGTTAAAATCCTGCATTCAAAAATACTTAACTGATAGTGTTGATTATTGTTGTGCAGTTCACAATAACATTTATGACTGCTTCAGTGATTAGTTGATAAACACACAGTTAATAATCATTTGACTTTTTCCCAAATATTTGTTGTTGTTGGTTCTTCAGGAGGTGATGACAGTCAACTGCTGATTGTCTGAAACAGTCACTAATGTTTGTTAAATGTTGTTGTTCAGCTGTAATGTTGAATATTTCTCTGTGTTTTCATGGTTAAACTGTTGGTGAGGAATAGGTAGTAGTGTATTGATCATTTTCCTTTGTATGTTTCTCTTTGGTTTCCTCCAGGTGTCACCACTTCATCCACCACATCGTCCACGATCACAGAGACCTTGTCAAAGATGGGAGAGACGTTGTCCATGATCTGAGACATTGTCCCATGCTTCGCAGAGCTCTGCACAAAAATTGGCAGACACTGGGGTCACAGATTCAACGGCATCGACCATGATCACGGAGATGTAGTACAAGATCACAGAGAGTCTTCGTACAATGAAGAAGTTCTTTCAGACCGAGACAGAGGACTCCAGGTAATTCACTAACAGCTTTACATCAACTGTCCAACACAGAGCACTGTTTAGTAAGGCGTCAAAAAATGTCATAGTATAGTAAGGTGGCAAAACATGTCATAGTATAGTAAGACATCAGTAATATCATAGTACAGTATGGTGTCAAAAATACCATAAAAATGACATAGTTTACTGTGTGGTCAATGTCAGAAAATGTCATACTGTCTCTAATTTATCTATAGGTAATTTGTAGTATTACATGCAATAAGAATAGGAAAAGTTACTTGTAGTAATAGAGACATTTGAGGGATAAGTAAACTTTCTTTTTCTTCTTTAATTATATTTGGATAAAGTTTCCAGACTTTAATCTTTGGACATTTTCTGTGATTAACATGTTCTTTCTCTGCAGGAGGAGGAGAAGACCACATCACCTGAAGAGGACAACAAAGTAGTTAAATGTTCTTAAAGATGTTTAGAGATGTATAACCCTTCAATAAGCTTATCCTCACGTGGTCATCACTGCACAACATCTGTCATTGTCTTTGCTGTGGTTTGTTGAATGTTGTCTAGAACAGAATCAATAAAATTTTGTAGCCTAACTTCTGAGTTGAGTTTCTCTATTTCCAAATGAATATCACAAAAATGATTTTGTAATGCAGAAATGCCAACTATTTTCTACTTGCAGCTAGCAAGTTTAAATGTATCATTAAGGTGAAAGGCCATAACCCTAACCCTAACCACTGGCTAAAAATTGTAACCCTAACCTTAAAAGTTGTAACCCTAACCCTAACCATTGGCTAAAAGTTGTAACCCTAACCCCAACCCTAACCACTGGCTAAAAATTGTAACCCTAACCCTAACCATTGGCTAAAAACTGTAACCCTAACCCTAACCATTGGCTAAAAACTGTAACCCTAACCCTAACCACTGGCTAAAAATTGTAACCCTAACCCTAACCATTGGCTAAAAACTGTAACCCTAACCCTAACCACTGGCTAAAAATTGTAACCCTAACCCTAACCATTGGCTAAAAGTTGTAACCCTAACCCTAACTCTAAAAATTGTAACCCTAACCCTAACCACTGGCTAAAAATTGTAACCCTAACCTTAAAAATTGTAACCCTAACCCTAACCACTGGCTAAAAATTGTAACCCTAACCCTAAAAATTGTAACCCTAACCCTAACCACTGGCTAAAAATTGTAACCCTAACCCTAATCAGTGGCTAAAAGTGGCCTCTGGCTAAAAATATTCACTCATACAATTAATACATAACAATACATTAAACAGACCAGCAAAACATTCAGTGTTCAGAAGTTTTTATTTGAGTAAGATCATCAGTCCCACAGTGGGCAAATAAAGTGTTGCAGCAGCAAACAAGAGAATATATAACAATATATAAATATTATACACAATACGAATAGTGTAAACAGGACTATGTACACAGTAATAGAGTCGATTTGAGTACTAATATTGCAGTTTTAAAATAGCAAAATACCAAAAAGAAATGACAAACGTGTGTGATGGCTGCTTTAAAATAGTAGCTGTATGTTATAGTATAAGGCATCAAAAAATGTCAGAGGTTAGTATGTCGATAAATATATCATTGCAAGAGACCATGGTATAGTAAAAGTAAAACTAACTTTAGTAAAATAACTTATTAATGTAGCTAAATGATAAATTACGAAATAACATCAGTTTAGTAACATAATTTTTTAACTTAGCCTTAGTGAAGTCATTTCAGTAGAATAATTTCTGGAAAGAAAAGTAAAGATAATTAGATTAGTAAAGATAAAAACTCTTGGAAAGGTTTGAAATTTAAATTTTCATTTACCTTTGAAAGTACTGTGCAGTTTTATTTATATAGAGTGTCAGAACTAATTCTAGTCATTACTGTGACTGTAATAATGAAAAAACACACTAAAATATGTGACTTACTATACTATGACATTTTTATGGTATTTCTGACTCCATACTATGATATTCCTGATGTCTTACTATAACGTGACGTTTTTACTTGTAATTTACTTCTATTAATAGATTACTTATACATTATTTTTATGTTGCAGATTACTTCTATTATTACAGTTCTCTGATATACTGAATCCTGAACATAAACAGTTTAATGTCAGTGCTCTGTGTTGGACAGTTGATGTAAAGCTGTTAGTGAATTACCTGATGGACTCTGTCCTGGTCTCAAAGACCTTCTTCATTGTGTGACGTCTCTGTGATTATGGACAAAGTCTCTGTGATCATTAACAATGTCTCCATGATTGCGGTCAATGCCGTCGAATCGGTGACCCCAGTCTCAGCAATCGTGGATGAAGTGGTGACACCTGAAGGCAATAATAATAAACACTATCAGTGTTCACACATCACATCAAGTACATTTTTGAATGCAGGATTTTAACTTGTGTTGTTTATTATTCTTAAGTAAAAAGTATATATAGTATAGACACTCATATACAGAATCATTATTTCACATTTCAACCTTCTTCTTCCACCTTCTCTAACCCTAACCCTTAACACATATTTAAAATGTCTTTTTGTGTTGTCTTCCTTTAATGAATAACAACCAAATTGGTCTAAAAATACATCCTGTGTGGATGTTGATGCAGGAACAGGTGAAGCAACGGGAGGCGGAGTCTGAACCTGACAGGTGTTCCTGACACTCAGGTAAACTGATGGATTCTGTCTGTGTGAGTCCAACAACCAGAACAGATTTAATTTATGATGAGTCCTCTAGAAAATATAACCCATACCTGACAGCTGAGCCGACAGGTGAGCAGGTGGACAGGTGAGTAGAGAGACAGGTGAGCAGGTGGACAGGTGAGCAGAGAGACAGGTGAGCAGACACTGAACCTTGTTTCTCTCTTTAAGATGAAAACTTGATGGTGGTGACTGACCTGAGACCAAGTGAGCGAGTCAGGACCATGACCTGAACCCTGATCAGGGTCTCATCAGGACCTGGATCAGGAACAAACATCTGGAACCTTCAGGTGAAACCTGTCATGTATAAACTGATCAATGGTATTGATCAATGGTATTGATCGTGTGTTTCAGACCAAATGAGACGAGCTCAGAGTTTCTTCAGCTTCTGTTTCAGTTTAATCTAAAATATGAAGTTTACAGGTGATTATCGTCTGTACAGTCGTTTACATGAGAAACACAGGAAGTAAAAGACACGAAGACAAACAGAGAGAGGGAGAAGCTGCAGAGGAAAGATTCACATCAACTTATTGATCAACACGTCAAGTGTCCTGGAGAAATAAACCAACACTGGACTTTATTCTAGTTTCATTTTAATTAAAGTTTAATGTGTTGATTAAGTTTTGCTTCATATTTTAATGTAACGTCTTTAACTTCAGTTAATGTGAATTTTCTCTTTAAACCTGAAGCTTCTTCTGCAGAAACACGAGCAGAGATTAAACACGAAGCAGCTGCTGCAGGTTTAACTCCAGCTCAGGAAAATCAAACTGTTTCCTTCATGTTAAATATTCACTGGTTTCAGCTTCTTAAATGTGGAAAAAGACGAATCAGGAGAAACTGACTGAACTCATCGATCGCTGAATATTTAAATGTGATTTGAATATTTGATGCTGTTTAAATATATTTTACAGTTTTTACCTTAGTTTGATTCAGTCAGCTGTTGTTGATCAAACTGAAACCAGGAGATTCACCTGAGACAACAGGAAAGAGGAAACACCAGACTGCCAGAATAAAACAACAGACCTTCAAAATAAAACAACAGTGTCAGAATCAAACAAACACGAGGAACAAACGACAGAACAGAAAACAGCTAAACATCTTTGTGTTTTTAAAGCAGAACAAAGATTTTAGATTCAAACATGTTCACCTGAGAACAGGTACAATCAACCAATCACAGAGCAGCAGAGGCAGCAGAGGCAGCAGTGTCAGCGCCACCTGCAGGTGATGATGTGACACTGCAGATGTTTTATTCTTTGATGTTTGTTTGATTATCTGAAGGTTAATGTTAACTTCAGCTGTAAAATTTACCTCAAATACACAAAGAAACTTTAAAAAAAAGTTTTAAAAACCTGCAGCTGCGACTCTCTTCCTGCAGGTGGCGCTTTAACTGCTGCTGTTCCTGTCTCCGCCTGCAGGAGACGACGTCAACACATTCACAGCTGCTGTTCGTCTGTTCTCAGGTCGTCAGGTGTAAATGGCGCCTCCTGCTGGACGACGTGCAGCCTGACCTGCTGTCTGTGATGAAGAGCTTCACGTCACCTGATGAATGAATGAACAGGTGAGTTTTTACCTGAACTGAGACTGAGAGACCGACTGATCTGGATCAGCCTCAGGTTCAGGTCTCTGATGGCTTTAAAGGTTCGAAGAGAACAAAGAGTTTGATTTTAACTTCAGGAGGAAACATCACAGCAGCTCCGTCTGAGTCAGTATTTTATTTTGACAGTCTGCATCTTCCTCCTCTTCATCACTGACCTCCCTGAGCTCGACTTTCATCCAACAAACGGAACATTTGTTTTTATCTGAACTGTTGAAACTTCAAATAAAGAAATAGAACTGAAATTTCTTCTTCTTTGTTCTAATATTATTGAATATTGTATTAAAGTTATTTACGGAGCAGTTTGATACATGTTGGTTAAATAAAGGTTTTATAAACTCTACACTCTGAGTCTAATGATCGTTCTGATCAGGATGAGGAGAATTATCTTCTCAGTAACTTCTCCTTCAGTCTCTCGATGAAGAGGCAGGTGAGAGATTCTCACCTGTCAGGTGAGCAAGGTACTTTCTGTGTCGCTATAATAAATAAAACTGAACGGCCACAGTGAAAGAAGTTTTAATTAAAGAGACAACATTTCATATAAAGTGATTTAACTCAGAGTCTGATCCTGGACCTGATGTTTTCAGAGTGAACAGGTGAGTGTCAGAGTGAAGAGAAGCAGCAGGTTAACACGAGATAAATCGGATGAAATGACCATCACTGTAAATTCTCTGATTAAAGTCTGTATCAGAGTAACAGGTCAGTCAGTCAGTCAGTCAGTCAGTCAGTCAGTCAGTCTGTTAACTCCAGTCAACAGAAGTCAACACTTCCTGCTGATGTTTCACATTAAAAGCCTTCAGGAGACGTCAGGTCAGAGATGTGTCCTCTCCTCTTCTCGTCCACCTCCATGGAAAACATCATGAGGTGAAGGAGAACTGATGAGGATCATGGCTGACACTCAGAGACGTCATGTCCTTCACCTCAGTCTGAACCTTCCTTCAACCTCAGGTGTGAAACATTCGAGCAGGAAATGTTTCACCATCAAGTTAATCAGAGAGAGATCGGTGTTTTCATCAGAAACAAACTGATTTAATCAGAGAATTTACAGTTTGTCAGAGGAATTTAACAGCCCCTGACCTCAGAGTTGACCTCTGACCTGTGACATCACTGCTGGGCGTGGTCACAGGTGCTGTTAACTTCCTCTTTTTAAACTCATGCTTGACACAGTTTAATGGCTTTTAAGGCCTGATTTTCAGAGTGAAGGTTAATGAGGAGCAGACGTTCTGAACAGACGGCGCTCGTCCTCAGACTACAGGTGTTCAGGTGTTTAGGTTCAGGTGTTCAGGTGTTCAGGTGTTCCTACAGGAAGATAAAGGGTTGTGCTGTTACTCTGCGAAGGAGTCGTCGTCTCTTTGGTCTCAAACCAAACTGGTTCCTCTGCTCCGTCAGACCAGGAGACCTCTGTCCCCCGTCAGGCGTTGTCCACGTCGAACGCCCTCATCAGCAGGTCCAGGTCCCCGACGTTGGCGGCCTGGAACAGCTCGGGTCGGTCCATCAAGGAGACAGCGATGCGCAGGGCGGCCCAGATGTTGGCTGACATCTGCTGATGGCTGCAGCGCTGACTCCGCCTCTGCTGGTTCAGAGCCGTCAGGAAGTTACTGACCGCCTCCCTGCAGGACCAGGACCAGGACCAGAACCAGGACCAGACCGTGAACAGAGAAGATCTACTGTGAGCTCAGAGTTTACTGTGTTTACTGTTTTTGATCTGAGCTTCTTTTATTCTTTAACCATCAAACTCATCGTCACATCTTCAAAACTAAATCCATCACGTCAAGTTACCAACATGTTTATTTCCTGTAGGTCTAACGGCTGTGACCTCCTCTGGTCAGAGACCTGTCCTCTGTCTAACTCTGACTGAATGAAGCAGACTTCCTGTGTGTGTGTTACCTGTGAGCTCCCAGGTTGATGCAGCTGATTCCCAGGTTGTATCTGGACCGGATGAATCCGGGCTGCAGCTCCAGAGCTCTGGTGTACGCCTCCACCGCCTCCTCGCTGCGGTTCCCATTGGCCAGCGTCGCTCCCAGCCGGTTCCACAGCAGGTAGTCCTGAGGAGAAGGGACACGCAGAGGTCACAGAGGTCACCGCCCGGGGGGGGGGGGGGCTGACCTCAGATCAGCCACATGGTCCCACACCTGGAGATCCATCAGAATCAGGATCTGAAAAAGGTGCTGTCACAGTTTGTCCAGCAGACGGCGTCGTGATCCAGGGTGTGTGTTACCTGTGTGTGACCTGTGTGTTACGTGTGTGTGTGTTACCTGTGTGTGTGTGTGTTACCTGTGGTTTGACGGACAGCGCTGCAGTAAAAGCCTCCACAGCTTTGTTGAAGTCTGAGCTGAGGTTGAAGAGGACTCCCAGTCCGGTCTGCAGGTCCGGATCCACACAGTCCAGATTTAACAGAGCCGCGTCCTGGAAGAGAAGCAGCACGTCCTGCAGCTCACACCTGTACACACACACACAGGTAACACACACACACAGGGAAACAGTTGTTACTAAATGTCGTACTGCATCTGTTACAGCTTTAACTCTGAAGTCAACTCCAACTCCCAGAAAGCATTGCTGTCAGAACCGTCCAATCACAGAGCTTCAGAGCTGAACTCACTGGATAAACTCTGAAAGTCTAATCAAACGTTCTATTTACGACACAGCACTCAGTCACAATCGATGATGGAGTCGTCTCCATAGCAACAACCACAGAGGCTCATGGGTAATGTAGTATTTAACCAAACTGAAGACCCTCAGGTGTTCGTACCTGAACCCTCAGGTGTTCGTACCTGGGCGGTGTGGAGGTGTGGGGGCCCCTGCGGGGCGTGGCCGGGGAGCCCTGTAGCGGGCTCCTCTGGTCCAGGACCAGGTGTTTGTATCGGGGGTTGTGGCCGATCCAGCGGCGCAGGGCGTCACAGGCCTCCCGTTGCATGCCGCTGTTGGTGAAGCTGACGGCGAGCGCCATCAGAGCTGGCAGGTTGTTGGGGTGGAGCTCCAGACACCTGCCACAGGTGAGACAGGTGAGACAGGAACAGGTCAAACAGTGAGTGACTTACAGTGGGAACAGTGGAGTCTCACCTCTGCAGGGACACGATGGCGGCCTGCTCGTTCTCGTTCTCGGCCTGAGTCGTCCCCAGAACCTGCCAGGCCTGAAAACACAGTACAGGTCTCCGTCAGTCTCCCACCTGCAGCAGGTGTTCATATATAAACAGGTCCAGGGTTCCTCACCTCAGAGTCCTGCGGGTCCTGTAAGATGGCGGCCTCCAGCAGCAGGACAGCGGCGTTCAGGTCTCCTTCCCGGGCTTTCTCCTGCCCCTCGGCGAAGGCGTTGGGCCAGTCTCTGTACGGGTTGTTGGTGTTGAAGTAGTAACCCTGCAGACATCAGAGTTCTGTCTCTACTCGGACCACAACATTAGTTTTATTCACTCATTCACTTCTACTCTGCTGTTTTTCTCATGATGAATTAATCTTAATTCCTGTGCAGACCTTTCAAATGAAAAGCCTTTCAACAGCTCAGAGAAAATAATCCTGTTCTTGGTAAAATCTTATTGTCAAACATCTCAAAGAAGTGATGTGAAGTTTGATTCTGTCTGTTTTTATAGTTTTTGTGATTTTTATCATTTTTCTTTTGTTTCCCTCATTTCCAATAAAAAATCTGAAAGATTTCATATAAAATCAACCATTACAGAAGAACAGAAGTCAAAACATCTGAACATTTGATATTTTAGTTTTTCATGTTTCTAGCTTGTAGCTGACAAAAATACAGAAGGAGGAAAATGATTCTTCAGCCGTCGCACTGATGAAGATTTGGACACGAACACACTGAGGTCAAACTTCACCTCAAACTTGAAACACACTCCTGCAGCCAAAACATTTAGAAATATTTGTCAGCTCCTTTTTCACCACATGGAGGCGCTGTCACCACCATCTGTGAATAAGTGAAGCTCTGCTGTTTAATCTGAGAGACGACGTGATAACAGACGTGAAGGAGACAACGAACACGCGGCGATGATCTGAGATCTGTTCTACACGTGTGAACAGATGTTTGCTAACGTGTCGACATCAGAGCGACTTCACCTCCGTCACCACGGTGATGTAACACCTGAGCGGAGGAGGGATTACGGCAGATTACCGCTGCTCGGTGTTCGGGAAGGCGCTCGGAGCTGATCTCAGGCCAGAGGATTAAAACTACAGATTAATGCTCAAACATCCATCTCAGTGATAATCATAGATTCAGCCCTGAGCTGCTCTCAGATCAGCCATCAGCTCCTCCATCTCAGGTTCAGGTTCAGGTTCAGGTCTCTCTGGACGGGACCAGAAGGCTCAGAGGAGGACAGGAGCTCACTCACCTTCTCCGCAGGTGAGATGGTGGGCGGGATCGGACACTGACCCTCAGACTCCTCCAGCCAGTTCCTCCGAGCGAGCTCCTCCCACTCTGCCTGCATCTTATCCCAGAACTCTGTGTCCGACTGTAACACAACAAACACAACAAACACACTGTAACACAACAAACACAACAAACACACTGTAACACAACTCTAACACAACTGTAACACAACAAACACACTGTAACACAACAAACACAACAAACACACTGTAACACAACTACAACACAACAAACACACTGTAACACAACAAACACAACTGTAACACAACAAACACACTGTAACACAACTGTAACACAACAAACACAACTGTAACACAACAAACACAACAAACACACTGTAACACAACAAACACAACTGTAACACAACTGCAACACAACAAACACACTGTAACACAACAAACACACTGTAACACAACTGTAACACAACAAACACAACTGTAACACAACAAACACAACTGTAACACAACAAACACACTGTAACACAACTGTAACACAACAAACACAACTGTAACACAACAAACACAACTGTAACACAACTGTAACACAACAAACACAACTGTAACTGAGCAGCAGGTAGAGACATCCTGACTTTTAGTCAAAAACACCGGATCCTACATTTCCCATAATGCACCTGGAAAAACTAGTGTCTTTAATTAGTTTATTTGTTTTCAGAAACAAAATCAACTGGATCCTTCAGCACAAAACAGGACCAGGTCTTCCCGGGTCCAAGGTCGTCTTTGTAATCTGATATCTACACATTTCACTGATGTTAACCAGGACCTGTTCAGACCTGTTCAGACCTGTTCACAGGTCAGGACCTGGTTGAACCAGCAGAGTTTCAGTCCGTTATTCTGAACAGGACCATGAAGTGGTCTGATGCTGCAGGGACAGTCAGTCTGGTCCATGTCAGACTGTCAGAGTCTGAGCTGAGAGCAGCTGTATAATGTAAGAACATATAAATACTGGATCAGGACTCAGTGCTTGAACACAGTATCACTCAGACCGGACCAGGATCAGACCACAGTATCACTCAGACCGGACCAGGACCAGACCACAGTATCACTCAGACCGGACCAGAACCAGGACCAGACCACAGTATCACTCAGACCGGACCAGGACCAGGACCAGACCACAGTATCACTCAGACCGGACAAGGACCAGACCACAGTATCACTCAGACCGGACCAGGACCAGGACCAGTCACCAGACCGGACCAGACCAGGACCAGACCATATCACTCCAGACCCCACCAGACCGCATCACAGCATCACTCAGACCGACCAGGACCAGGACCAGACCATGCATCACCAGACCGGACCAGACCAGACCATAGTACCAGACCAGACCAGGATCAGACCACAGCATCACCAGACCGGACCAGGACCAGACCACAGTATCACTCAGACCAGACCAGGACCAGACCACAGTATCACTCAGACCAGACCAGGACCAGACCACAGTATCACTCTAGACCAGACCAGACTCTGTCTCTGTGTTGTTGTTCCTGATTAAACCTCGCATGCTCAGTGTGTGTGGTCAGCTGATCTGAGAGTTAGCATCATGAACCCAGTCTTTGCTGAATCAGAGGCTCAGGTGACAGAAGTGCAGCGTTCAGCTGATATCTGATCTGTATCACAGGAGGAGCTGCTGGACACCAGGTCCAGATCAGACTCAGGTCAGGATCAGAGTCCTCACAAAGATACAAGGACAAGCCTGTGTGTGTGTGTGTGTGTGTGTTACCTCCACTGCAGCCTTCGCTCTGACAAACTCGTCCTCCAGAGACTCGTTTCTGGCAAGCAGGGACCGAGTCCGTCTGCGCTGTCTGGACGCCCCGCAGTCCTAACAGCACACACACACACACACACACACACACACACACAGGTCAGCCAGCAGCCGTCAGTAAGAAAAAACCAAAGACACAGAAAAACCAAAGTCAAAGTCGTATTTAAAGAGACATTAAAACACCTGAACTAAACAGGTAACACTCTGTTCTCCCAGGCTCCCTGAACTACACACAGCACACTCCTGCTGTGATCATTAAGCTTCCAGATTAACTGAAGGGTTGAAACGAGAGAAATACAAACTGACATGACTCAGGTTCTCTGTTTAACAGGGCAGGGAAAATAGTACTGCAGTAATACTGTTGGTACTGCAGTAGTACTGCAGTAAGATGAGCTGACCTGTGTCGATGATATGAAGTCGAGGTCGTCGAAGCTGCGGACGTCGAAGGAGTTCTTGGTCAGTGGATCAGTTTTAAACTCGGCAGACCTGAAGGAGGAAACAAACCTGAGTGATAAAGCTGTGACAGCGCCCCCTGCAGGCTGCAGTTACAGCCTGAACAAACACCCTGAGGATTTATCTGCTGTTACAGTCTGAACGTGTCCTGATGGTGGCGCTGCAGGACAGATCATGGAGGCAGTTCATCCTCTGGAGAGCAGGACAGAGGAGTGTTTCCATCAGACTGAAACACCTGAACAACACCTGCAGGACTGGTGACGTTCCCATCAGCCTCAGCTGGACAAATGTTAGCCTGTTAGCATGTTAGCATTTTCTGATTCTTTAACACGTGTCCCTGGGTTCTGTTTCCTCTGGGCTCCTCCTCCTCACACTGAGTCTGGAAGACTCTGACCTTTGACCTTTGACCTTTGACCTCTCTCTGCTGCTTTAATGTCATCTGTGGTTTAAAGTTAAAGCTTTTTTTACCAGAGCAGTTCACTGGAGGAGTGGTGGGAGGTGCATCTCTTCTCATATCTCCTCCTGCGTCCTCCGTCCTCCACGTCCAGGTTCACCTCCTCCCATTTGTCCAGAGGAGACGGCAGACTCACTGTAACCATGACGACAACAACATAACACGCTGTGATCACTGAGCTCAGTCGTATGAACATCAGACGTCCTGAAACGGTCGGAGGTGGAACAGGAAGTTAAAACCTCATCACAGTAAAAGCTCAGATTAAAATCAGCCTCCA
>BRZM01000572.1:81801-117014 GCA_033238685.1 Lates japonicus
GGATCTGTGGCTCGTGGGCGGCGAACTTCACCTGCCTACTGCACACAACTACACGCAACTACACAACTACACCGCAACTACACAACTACACAACTACACCACAACTACACAACTACACGCAACTACACAACAACACCACAACTACACCGCAACTACAACTACACCGCAACTACACCACAACTACACCTAACACACAACTACACTGCAACTACACAGCATACCACCCACCTTCTCCGCAACTGCACAGCTACACCACAGAAAAACTGCCTTTACACACGCAACTACACAGCAACTACACAACTACTACAACTACACCACAACTACACAACAGACCACAACTAAGCTACACCACAACTACACAACTGCAACTACACGCAACTACACCACAACTACACAACTACACCACAACTACACCTCTACACATAACACACAACTACACCACAACTACAGCAACTACACAACTACACCACAACTACACCGCAACTACACAGCAACTACACAACTACAACACAACTACACCACAACTACCACAACTACACAGCAACTGCAACTACACCAACTACACACAGCAACTACACAACTACACGCAACTACACAACTATGCAACTACACTTAACTACACCACAACTACACAACTACACCACAACTACACAGCACATATCTGCACGCAGCGACACACACACAACTACACAGCAACTACACAGCTACCTAACACACAGCAACTACACAACTACACAACTACACACAACTACACAACTACACGACTACACAACTATACAACTACACCGCAACTACACAACTATACAACTACACCGCAACTACACCACAACTACTGTACACCGCGGCTTCACGCTTGACTGCAACTACGCCACAACTGCACAGCTACACGCAACTACACAGCAACTACAACTACACCGCAACTACACAGCAACTACACCAACCTACCACAACTACACCACTACCACAGCAACTACACAACTACACCACAACTACACCACAACTACAGCAACTACACACGCAACTACCACACAACTACCGCAACTACACAGCAACTACAACTACCAAAACTACACAACTACAACAACTACACAGCAACTACACAACTACAAAACAACTACACAACTACAGAAACTGCACTACACAACAACTACAACTACACAGCAACTACACAACTACACAGCAACTACACAACTACGCAGCAACCACAAAGCAACTACACAACTACAAAACAACTACGCAACTACACGCAACTACACAACTACACAGCAACGACACAGCAACTACACAACTACAAAACAACTGCACAACTACACATCAACTACACAGACACTAAACAGCAACTACACAGCAACTACACAGCAACTACACAGCAAATACAACAACAACTACACAACAACTACACAGCAACAACACAACAACTACAACACCAGCAGCACACAACACCACAGCAACCACAGTAACTACACAGCAACTACACAACAACACAACAACAACTATACAGCAACTACTACAGCAACTACACAGCAACTACACAACAACTACACAACAACACAACAACTACACGACAACTAGACAGCAACCACACAACAACAACAACTACACAACAACTACCACACAGCAACAACTACACAACAACTACACAACAACACAACAACTACAATTTCAGATCAGACTATCATTATACCACATTCTACTTTATTTATTTATTATACGTGTTAATGGACTGAGTGTGTCAGTGGGTTTCAGGTGTTCTCACTAGATCTGGGTTGGGGTTAGAATCATGTTGTTTTATTGTCGGTTTATTGGACTTAGTTTTTTAACAAAACTGATGTTAATATTCTCCAGAATCAGGAGGTTTCAGTGAGGCTGTTTCAGATGTGACGACTGTAAATGATTTCATGATGTCTGTGAATGAAGCTGCAGGTTTGACACCTGAAACAAACAGAAACAAAGAAAATCAAAGAAATAAAAATCTTAGTGGCAGAAAACAAACAGCGTGGTCGTCATGCCAACCTTGGTTGTCACGGTGAGGAGGGGGTTTCCTTCAGAGGAGGCCTTTTTAGCAGGAAGCTCCTTCAGTACCATGGCTACGACCCTTTCCCCTTTCCCCTACAACAGGCAGATCGACTGGTTCATTCATTCATTCAGGACGTTCACATTCACTCTGTCACTCGCTGCCGACACATCCAAACACACTGTGACCTGAACCTGACTCTGCTGGACAGAAACATGAAGCTGAGTCTCAGACTGTGGACTCAGACATGTTCATGGTTTAGAATATTAACAGTCTCGAATCAGATCTGATCAATAAATCAACAAACCTCCATCCAGATCTGATCCGGGTTCGGTATGCAGGGCAGAGAAGAGTTCAGCTGCGTTAAAACACGTTCTCCTCCACAACCATCGACCTGAACCTCAGTCCTGAATCCTGATGCTGAGGTCAGAGGTCGAGGTCCCGAACCTGTGACCTCCACAGTACAGACAACCACACTGACATTAGATTATCAGTGAAGTCGGTGTGATTCCTAAGTACTGTACCATTGTGCCCCACTATGCCACGTACTACCACCGTGCTACAACTGTACTACACTGTTACTATGTACTACAACTGCAGACAGTAAGTACACAAAGCTACTTCACGTAGGGACTGGGCGATAAAGCGATGTAATAAAATTTATCAATGGATTAGACGATAAACTCGGGTGTTTACCTGGAATGATCTGGTGTGTCCAGATCGAGATCTTGTCCTGGAATCGATCTGGATAAAATTGTGGTGACAGATGTGTCACCAAATTAACACACACAGCAACACAGCAACACAACAACAACTACACAACAACTACACAGCAACAACACAACAACTACACAACTACACAACAACTATACAGCAACTACACAACTACACAGCAACTACACAGTAACTACAACAACTACAGCACAACTACACAGCAACTACACAGCAACTGCACAACTGCAGCAACTGCACGGCAACTGCACAACTGCACAGAGCACACAGCTACGCAGCAACTACACAGCTACACAGCAGCACAAGCAACTGCAAAGCAACTACGCAACTGCAACAACTACACAGCTTCCACGCAACTACACAGCAACTACACAACTACACAACTACACAGCAACTACACAGCAACTACGCAACTACAAAACAACTACACAACTACACAGAAACTACACAACTACACAACTACACAGCAACTACACAAACACTAAACAGCAACTACACAGCAACTACACAACAACTACACAGCTTTGGTAACTTTACTGGTAACTGCGCTTAAAGCTGCATGACTGCCCAGCAACTGCACAGCAGCTGCAGCACAGCAACTGCAAGGCAACTGCACAACTGCACAAGAAACACACAGCACACAACATTTCTGCAACTATACAACAACTATGCAACATGCAGCAACTGCACAGCTACGGCAACTACACAACAACACAACAACAACTATGCAACAGCAACACAGCAGCTGCACAACTACACAACAACACACGGCAACAACAGCAACTGCAACTACTGGCAACTGTACGCTTTACACAGCTGCAGCACACCGGTAACTACAACAACTACACAGCAACTACAGCAACTACCTGCAACAACCGCAACTACACAGCAACTACACAGCAACACAAAGCAACTACACAACAACTACACAACAACTACCCAACTACAAAACAACTGCACAACAACTACACAACTACACAGCAACTACACAGCAACTACACAACTACAAAACAACTACACAACTACAGAAACTACACAACTACACAACTACACGCAACTACACAAGCACTACACAGCAACTACACAACACACCAGCAACTATACGGCAACTACACAACTATACGGTAACTACACAGCAACTACACAACAACTACACAGTGAACAACTACACAGCAACTACACAGCAACACAACAACTACAAAACAACTACACAACTACACAGAAACTACACAACTACAGCAACTACACAGCCTTACCACAATATACAGCAACTACACAGCAACACAACAACAACTATACAGCAACTATACAGCAACTACACAACAACACAACAACTACACAACAAATAGCAGCAACAACACAACAACTACACAACAACAACAACTACACAACAACTACACAGCAACAACACAACAACTACACAACAACACAACAACAACTACAATTTCAGATCAGACTATCATTATACCAATAAAATTTATGTGGATTAAGACAATAAACTTGGGGTGTTTTATTCTAACAACCAATCACACAGCAGCATTAACGTGACAACAGCCAATCAGGCAGCAGCTTCACACCCATTTCCTGACCTGCAGGAGGTAAAGAAGCTGTGGACGAGTCAGAAACATGAGTGGAACCAGAGAGAGAGGAACTGACATTATCCTCAGGAAACTGTTGACAACAAAGGTCACAGCACGTTGATCATACAGAGGTAGTTTGTTTTCAGTAAAAGAGACGAAGTCCAGATGAAGACATCTGAAAAACATGTTGGGACCAACAAAGATGGAAACACAGCAAATCTACAATCAGCAGAAGGTTTCATCCCAGAGACACAGAGAGGATGAAGATGCTGTTTGTCCGTCCACACAAAGTCCTAGCAGCTAACAGGGGTACAGCTAGCAGGGCTACCGCTAACAGCTAGCAGGGCTACAGCTAACAGCTAGCAGGGCTAACAGCTAACAGCTAGCAGGGCTAACAGGGCTGAACCAAAACTAACATCTGCCCTGTCGACTTTTGCCCTGAATGAAAAGAAGTGTGGATATAAGAAACTAATCTGCTCTACACAGAAGGTCCTATCAGAGAAATCTGTGATTAGAGTCACAGGTTTTTGTTTTCTTTACATGTTTTGATCAGCTACAACACAAGTTAATTTTTAATGTTTAGTTAACGCAGAGTAAACTGTTTATCACAGTTTATCTAATAATCCCGCTGGTTTCTTTAGGCTTCAGTCATTCAGACTCAGATTATAGATCCTGATAAATACTGAGATTGATTAATATCATATTTTTGGTGTAACACCTGAATATTACGCACTACTACAAACAGCCAGAATATAATGATCTAGTTAGAAGACTCTAGATCCATGAGATCCAGATACAAGGAAATTAATTTAAGGACACAATCTGCACACAATGATCCAGATCATTCCAGGACAAGATCTCGATCTGGATACAATCTAGATCATTCCAGGTACAGTTATCTAGATATAAGAACAGGATCCAGACCCTGCTCTGGACAGATATATATACATTTAGATCAAGGATCTAGAGACAAGGATAGAATCCAGATCTCAGCGCACGGTCCAACACTCTTCTAGATAAAAGGGTCTAGATAATATACAAGGTCACAGTCTTTATAAAAGGACCTAAATTCAGATGTAATCTGGCTCTGGATGAAACAGCTGATGTGTAAATGGAGCAGAGTGTTTCTGTTTTAATCAACTGTGATGTTCAAACCTCCATTTCATGTCCTTTTATTCACACGGTCTTTAATCCATTTAAACTAAAAGCCTCCTGCGAGGCATCGACCTTGTTTCACATCCAAAATATTCCTGTCAGGACGCCTCACTGACTCTCTGCACATCCTGCAGCTCAGGTGAGACAGGTGAGTTTCTGCAGTGTGAGGCCGAAGTTCAGCTCAGAGGAGAAAATAAGAAGTGGTGAGAGACGTCTGTTGGCTGAGAGAGAGCTGATGGAGTGAAATCTGCCTCAGTGAACGCAGCAGGCAGAACGAGTTTATCAATAAAACATCATCCTCAGCTTTATTATTAGAGCTGAACCATGATGGAGGGACGCAGCAGAAACCTGCTCCTCCTCCACAGGGATCATCTCTCACATCTCTCAACACGTCCTCATGTTTGTCTTCACTCGACAGACTGATAGTAACGTCTGATCCATCCTCTAACATCACGTGTTGGTCGACAGATGAATGACTGCATATGTCATAGAGAACAGTGGAATATTCTGTATATTCTGTATGACTCTTGTTTTGCTCTTGTTTTTCTTTCTTCGTGATTTCACTTGTCCCTTTTAATTTTATCTTAATTTATATTTTTATATTTTTTGGTGATGGTTGGTGTGCTGCTGCTGTAACAAAGCAATTTCCTGTCAAGGATCAATCAAAAGTATTATTATTATTATTATTATTATTATTATTATTGAACTCCTGAATCATCACAGACTGGACTGAACCAATGAGTCACAATAACCAGGTACAAACAGTGTCTGCACTGATGTTAAAGGAGGTTCAGGAGAACGATGCACTGATCTGCTCCGAGTCCTCCACTCCCAACAAGAAGACGTGAATGAAAAGTTCTCACAACTCACACACACAAAACACAAGTATGGGAAATACTCTACTGTTTCTATTGTTTCTACTGTCACAAACTAAACTAAGCAGATGTGTGAGGATGACTCCAGTGATACAGGAGCTCAGACTCTTGTATCTGATGATGAGTGGAAGGAAACTGAAAACTTCACTGTCTGCTCTTTCCTCTGTTTAATGTTCTCTCTCTCTCTGTTTCCTCACTCTGTCACAGTGTCGGTCGTCCGGCTGTCTGTGTGTGTGTGTGTGTGTGTGTGTGTGTGCGCGTGTTGTTGGTGGAGATGCTGTCGGGCTAAAAATAACCTGCTGTTGTGCTGAGCAAACAGTCCTCCATCAGCCCAGAGTCCCAGCAGAGCTGAGCTCAGAGCTGCAGCAGCTCCACAGTTTCTGGACCGAGCTGACCAGTACTACTGATACTACTGATACTACTACTGATACTACTGATACTACTGATACTACTGATACTACTACTGATACTACTGATAGTACTATTACTACTACTACTCCTGATACTACTACTGATACTACTGATAGTACTATTACTACTACTGATACTACTGATACTACAGATACTGATACTACTGATACTACAGATACTGATACTACTGATACTACAGATACTACAGATACTGATACTACAGATACTACAGATACTGATACTACAGATACTACTGTAACTGTTGTCTCAGTCTCCTCTGCAGATCTAAACTGTCCTTCACTGTGAATCAGGAAACGTCTTTGTCACAGCAGGACAGAGGAGTCTCTGAGGTCCATGAATGCATCATCACAAACACTGTGGCTGTATTTATTCATGTTTAAAATAAAGACAAAACCAATCCCAGACCCTGGACAGAGGTTTTCTGACTGCTGGACCAGAACCTGGTCAGTGATGAACAGAGTGAGACGTCCTCTCTAATCAACCACCAGCTGATCTCAGGTCAGTTTCAGGAGTCACACTCTCAGCCTCGGTCTCTGCTGCTGTGGAAACATGTTTGTGTCATGTTCAGGTTGAAGCTGCCTCATTGAGTGTAAATCTTTTTCCTGATCAGACTCAGTATCTGCAGATGTTTCATTATAATGAGATGAAGAGATGATGATTCAGGTGCGATCAGTAAAATAGAAGATATAGATGAAGGTGGTGAAACTGTGCCAAGGGCAGCAGCAGCAGCTCGGCCGCTGACGGAGGAATATTTGACCCCAGAGAGTTTAGATATTTATATCCTCCAATGATCCAGCAGCTCGACTGCTAATTAATCTTGTATGAGAGAGTTTCCCCCTGTGGCTCTTTGAGCCTCAGTCACCCACACTGTAACTACAGTACAGGACGACTACAGGAGCCTGCAGAGGACACACAGAGACACTCTGGATCTGACAACACGATCCACACATCTTTATCTCTGCAAAGAAAATAACCTGCTGACCTGAACAGACTCCAGTTAATCCAGACACAGTTCTCACGAAACTGTCCACATCAGCCAAACCCCAATTCTGATGTTTGAAGCTAAAAGGCATAACGAGCGTTCAAATGAGACCACAGAGGTTGTCAGACGCTAACATGAAAACCCATTCACTTACCCAGTCCACCTTACAATTCTCGTTGTGTTTCTACCACGCCTTTCAAACTACACCTCAAGCTATACTGCAGTAGTACTATTACTACTACTGATACTACTGATACTGCAGTGGTACTACTGCTGATGCTACTACTGATACTGCACAGTGGTACTATTGCCTGCAGTACTACTGATACTACTGGTACTGTGCATTTACTGGTACTATTACTGATACTACTGATGCTACGGATACTGATACTACTGATACTACGGATACTGCAGATACTGTTTTCACAGATACTACTGATACTACTACTGATACTGATGGTACTATTGCTACTACTGATACTGATACTACTGATGGTGCTACTACTGATACTACTGATGGTACTATTTTACTACTGATACTACTGATACTACTGATGATGCTACTACTGATACTACTACAGTACTGCTGATGGTACTGTACCTACTACAGTACTACTGATACTACTGGTAATTTTACTGATACTACTGGTGCTATTGCTGATACTGCTGATGCTACGGATACTGATGCTGCAGTGCTACGGATACTACGGATACTGATTACTGCAGATACTGCAGATGCTGATACTGATACTGCTGTAACTGTTATCGATCTCCACTCTGCAGATCTAAACTGTCGCCACTGTGAATCGAGAAAATGTCTGGCAGGACAGAGGTCTCTGAGGTCCATAGATGCATCATCACAAACACTGTGGCTGTGTTTGTTCATGTTTAAAATAAAGACAAAACCAATCAGACCCTGGACAGAGGTTTCTGACTGGACCAGAACCTGGTCAGTGATGAACAGAGTAGACGTCCTCTCTAATCAATACCAGCTGATCTCAGGTCAGTTTCAGGAGTCACTCTCAGCCTCGGTCTCTGCCTTGTGGAAACATGTTTGTGTCATGTTTGGGTTAGGCTACCATTGATATGAAATCTTTTTTTTCTGGTCAGACTCAGTATCTGCAGATGTTTCCATTATAATGAGATGAAGAGATGATGATTCAGATGCGATCAGTAAAATGAATATATAGATGAGTGGTGAAACTGTGCCCAGGGCAGCAGCAGCAGCCTCGGCCGCTGTGGAGGAATATTTGACCCCAGAGAGTTTAGATGTTTATGTCACTCCAGCCCAGTCCAGCAGCTCGGCACTGAGTGGCTTAGCAGAGTTTTACCTGGCTCAGCAGGGCCTCAGTCACCCACACTGTGACTTTACGGTACGGGGCGACTACGAGGGCCTGCAGAGGGACACACAGAGACACTCTGGATCTGACAACCCCGATCCACATCTTTGTCTCTGCAAAATAACCTGTGGCCTGAACAGACTCCAGTTAACTCAGATTTTGCTGTAAAACTGTCAACATCAGTCAGTAAATCCCCACTCCTGATGTTTGAAACTTTTCGATGTCTTAAAAAATGATTTGCTAGCAGTGTCTAAATGAGAGACTACAGGAGGTTATCGGGGGCGTTAATAAAAACCCATCTACTCACCAGTCACCTTTTACAGCCTCGTTGTGTTTTCCTACTCACGCTCTTTCCGAAACTATCACTAACTTTCTAAGAAGAAAGGCTTTTGTAGAAGAGCTCAGAGCTAAATGAAATGACCAGTTGACTTAGTGGTGACGTTAGCGTCATGTGACAGTGGTGTGATTGGTTTATAGCCTTAACTTTTTGCTTCTGGAATTCTGTGAGCCTGCGACCATACCAACAAAACATGTTTAATTTAGGTCCCACAAAGTTGCGGACCGGCGAGTACAGTAAAACAAGCCTCTCCTGACCTCCTGGGACTCTCCTCTCTGGTTTTCAGTCCATTAAGCGAGCAGAGTGCAGTTGTTGTTCCTCGTGTTGTTATAGGAGATGAAATGAGTTTCACCGTCACAAGGTCACTTCATGTTTTCATAAATCCACTGAAATGACCTCAGACCTGAACCATCACAGACGGACTCACAGCTGAAGGTTTCAACTGATAAATCACTCTGAGGACATTTATCAACCACACAGACAGAGAATCTGATCCTGATCCACATCAAACCAGATCCAAACCCACATAAACTGGACTCTGAAACTCAGACCTGTAGAACAGACTGTGTTCAGTCTGACAGGTAGCAAGAACAGTAACCATCCAGGTCCAGGTTCAGTCTGAGCTGATGATGATCAGTGATTCCTCCTGGTGAAGACCTGTCAGTCCACATCCCCTCATGTCAGTACGAAGTCCTGAAGACCACCAGGACTAAAAAGATCAGACCAAACGAAGCAACGTCCAGATGTGGATCAGTTCTTCAGTCTCCAGATGTGGATCAGTTCTTCAGTCTCTCAGGTTTTCGCTGCAGGCCTCGACACTTGATCAAACTTTAACTGGTGGATTATGTAACAGAGGAGGGTCTGCAGCAGCAGGCTGCAGTCAGAGGTTACTACAGGTCAGAGCTGCGCTCACCTGGACACCTGGAGGCACTCGGTGAAGTGGAACCATCGTGGATCAGAGGTGACCTCCTCCTCCTCCGTCAGCTCTTCAGGCTGTAATTAGAGCCGCAGGAAGTCGCTGTGCGGAGCGTTCAGCCTCTTCAGAAAAGCCCTTTGATCCTTTCATCCCTCGCATTCGTTCTGTCACCAAGGTCAGACGTGGCCTTTCCCCCGCCGAGCTCCACGCTCATCAGAAACACTCCCAAAATGTTAAACCTCCTCCACACTGAGGGCGGGTTGAGGGGAGATATTCACGGTGTTTAATGAGAGGAGGTGACACAGGAGGAGGTTCAGGACGTCTGAGGACGAACACTCTGATTACAGCAGCTCGCACAGAGATCAATCATTAGCTCAGCTGTTTTCAGGTTCAGGTTCCTTCAGTGTCGATGGTTCAGGAGCTGAATCCTCCTCAGGCGTCTCCAAACAAACAGACGTCATTAAAACCAGTTTTGGTTATAAACTGATTTAAATTCTTCATTGGTTTCAGATCAGAGTCAAAACGTTAAGAAAAAAGGCAGAACTTAGAAACAAAAAGAGAAAGAAGTCGAATGTTTAATGTCCGACCGACAGAAAACCTTTGTTGCTCTGGTGCGGACGGTGATGGACGTGTTAGCGAAGCTGGGCAGGCGGTGGCGATGGACGTGTTGAAGCTGAACGCTGAGACAGCGATGGACGTGTTGAAGCTGAACGAGCGACAGCGATGGACACGTTGAAGCTGAACGCAGAGACAGTGATGGACACGTGAAGCTGAACGCTGAGACAGTGATGGACGTGTTGAAGCTGAACGAAGCGACAGCGATGGACGTATTGAAGCGACGGTGATGGACGTGAGCTGAGCGGCTGAGCTGGCTGTGGACAAACTGCGGTGAGTTCGGTGATTTCCAGGCAGGGTGTTTACTCTGAGTGTCATCGAGAGAGGCTTTCAAGACTCATAGGTCTGTGAACCTGAACACACCACGCCTTCACTGAACCATCAACAGCAGACAGACTGAGGCAGCTGCAGCTTTCCTGCCGTTACATCGACGGACACTGGGACATTTCCTCGCTGCTGCTCTGAGGGCCGGTGTTGATGAGTGGAGCTATTAGAGCGGCCTTCCCTCCTACTGACTGTACATTAGATGAATCAGAGCAGAGCAGTCTCTGTGTGTTTAACATTGATCAGTGGGACAGATGAGGCTGAGGTCCAGTCACAGACCAGAGTCTGACTCTCAGCTGTTTCTAACAAAACCTCCAGTGACTGACTCAGATTTACATGAACACGATGAACATGTACACACTCACTATCTGCACGACAGGCTGATCTCAGCTCTGCAGACAAACCTCACTCCAACACTGAGAGAAAGGTCAAAGGTCACCGTCCAGTCTGAGACCAAACTGTTACCAACAACAGGAAGTGAATGTTTGGAGTTTCTGTCTCGTCTGTAAACCTTCATGATGTGAAGAAGAAACTCGACCGACCTGAGAGCGCCACGATGTCGTCACCTGCGTCACATCAAAGTGAGCGTGTGTCTGACTTCCTGTTTCATCTGCAGCAGATCAAAGTCTGCTCCTTCATGTCAGCCATCTTTACAGCTTCACACGGACGCTCCGCTTTCCCACGCACTCTGAACTACACACTGGTTGTGGTTGTGAATGAAAACAGGTTGTGTCTCCACCTGCAGCTGCAGTGACAGGTGAACAGGTGTGACAGGTTATTAACTACCACCTGACCTCTGCTGTGAATCATGATTCAGTCTCTGTTTGCTTCAGGAGACCAGGGAACTTCCTGGTTACCTGAGCATCCATCACCTGTGTGGTTTAATCAGAGCTAATATTGACAGCAGCTGTTTGAACACTGCATCAAACAACAGACTGACTCTGGGTCCAGGTTTGATCTCTACACAGACACGTCACTGTTCTCAGCCGGGGTCTGGGTCTGGGTCTGGGAGTATGATCCAGTATCAGAGCGAGCAGAGTCTCTACTAATGAATCTGAGTCCAAACTGAAGGAAAGCAGTGATCCTGCTGCTGAGGATCAACTCATCATCCACATCAACGTATGGATCAATAACGTATCTGTCTATCACTGATCAATCACTGATTGATCACTGATCAATAACATATCAATCACTGATCAATCACTGATCGATCACTGTCGGCTGTTCAGTATTCAGGCTGAGTGATATTTAGAATAAATCATAAATTCAGTTGATGTTTGACTGAAGATAAAACTTCTGTAGATTTAGAACCAGAAAACTCGTATTTATCTGATCATTAATCAGTTCATCAATTTATCATTTAATCTGTAGAATGTCAGAGCAGTGAAACGTGTTGGTTCTGGTTTCTCTGACGTCTTTAAAGGCCTCATTTTGTCTGAGCAGAGATTCAAACCAAACATGATCATCTGATTTAAAATCAATAATCAGAACTGACTGTGATCAATAACTAATCACTTCAGCTCTAATGTTAGTAAACTTCAATAAAAAGAGGAAACAGAAAACAACAGGTGCAGAATAATGTGGATCTGTCTAATTCCTGGAGTTAAAACAGGTAAAAACACTGTATTTCTCTGATCACACTGATTGATCACTGATTTATCAATAACTGAATATGTTCCCTCTGATGAAGATTTAGTTTGTTATAACATTAATAAACAGGAAGTAGAGAAATGATCCACAGAGTAAAAACGGATTCATTCATGAGAATAAATTCAGTTTCAGTTAAAAACTGAAGCTGAGTTTCAGTTTTATTGATCAGTTGATTGATCAGATTCAAAAACTAAATATGAATCAGTTCAGTGATTCATTAGAAAATGATTCATTTCTCTGTGAATTCATTTGATCTTTACTGAGACAGTTTCAGTAACTTCATGAGAATTTATTTAGATTCCATCTGGAAACAGCAGATTCTTTAATATAGATCATAGAAAGGTTGTTAATGTTGTTCAACCTCACGGACCTGCAGGTGACAGGTGGATCAGAGGTGGATCAGGGGTGGAGCTCACCTGGACCTGGTACATGTCTCTGACTCAGTCCTCCACCGATCAGCGGGACGCAGGTGGAGCTGCAGCCGCCAGGAGTGCACCGCAACCCGGCTCCGCTGCGACTGACCGCTCGGTGTCTGTCCGGAGCCTCAGCTCTGAAACCCCGCTGCAGAACACCGCCGGACCCCGGTCTGCTCTGGACCCCGGTCTGTTCTGGATCCCGGTCTGCTCTGGACCCCGGTCTGTTCTGGATCCCGGTGTGCTCTGGACCCCGCTCCGCTCCGGATCCCGGTCCTCCCTGTGCAGTCTATCCGACACCCAAACGCCGCGGGATCCGGTTTTCATCTCGCTCCGTTCCGGTGAAGGGCGGGATGAAAACAAACCGAGCAGAGCCGAGAAGTCCCGAGCTGCTCCGAGGTCAAGCTGCCTAGACTACACACTACTAGCCTAGACTTCCTGTTTGGGTTTTCAGAATAAAATCGTTGTTATGGAGCCCCATGTTCCAACATTATAAAACAGAGTTAAACACATTCATATAGAAACAGAAAAACATCATGAAGATATGTCACAGATTCAACCAAAAAAAAGAGATCCGATTCATTTCAAACCAATGAAAATATTTCTGAGCTTTAAATTTACACATTAACTTTTCAAAATATGATTTTGTTCATCATTTAAAATAAGAAGTAAGTTTAAAGAATAAACACATAATATTTTCACCTTGTTGTAGAACATACAGTCACACCTACACTTTCATCTTTTAACAAAAATATTATTCACTTTATTTTTATAAATAATCTCTGCTTTTATTTTGAAAGCAAACTTGCATAATGTCGGTTATAAAAAAATTTTTTCTCTACTTGACACGTGAAGCACATGAGAAACACCTGAGGCTGTGTAAATGAAACCTTTCTGTAAAACAGTGCCGTGTTGTCATGTCACTGAACGTATTAATATTGTCTGTTTTCGTCGCTGATTTCTGGCGGCAGGACCTGAGGCTGAGCGCTGTGTAACATGCAGAACAGGAGTCCTTAAAAAATTCAGAGGGGAAGTCAAACCTGATGATTAGACCTGCTCAGGAACACGTGGTTTTCATCAAATGATGTTTGGGTGGTTTGTTGAGTCGCACTTGAAATATGTCAGATGGTCAAACGACCTTTCCGGTGTTGGGGGTCTGTGACTTTCCAAAACCAAACGTCCAACAGCTGCATTCACTTCACTCACAACTCTTTCCTTTCTTCTACCTTCCTCTGGTTCTTGAACTGGTTCCATTCTGGATTCTTGAACCTTGGTTTGATCCAGAGAACCAGCCCACGTTTCCTCCAGTTTAGATCAGAACCTCTGTGATCACTGATGTGTCATTAATGGACGGCGTCGCACGATGCACAGTGAAGGTAAAGTTTGTTTCTCTATCCGACCTGTAGAATAAGACACACCCACTGATGTCTTCACAGGTCGTACCTCAGGTCAAGTAAAACCTGATGTCTTTGGTTCCAGCAGGGAACATGTCTGTGCAGGTTCTGTCATCCAGGTTATAGTGCTGGGGTCGAAGGCAGCTGGACTTCTTTAAGGTTCCTTGAAGATGTTTCACCAAAGGTTTCTTCAGTTCTGTTCAGATGTTTTTGGGCCCAGTTTATAATTAGTGAGCTAGAACAGAACCTGTTCCACGTTGGTGGAGAAGCAGTAACTTCCATGCAGAGAAAGTAAGCTGGGATTGAACGCCTCTCTTTGGTTCTTTGTTCCATCGTTACACAACTCGTTCTATCACTTTTAATGTGACAACACCATGCACTCCTTACATTTAATGGTAGGAGCACTTTCCTCCTGACCTGGTCAGACAACACATCGTACCCACGAGTTCTTCTTTAACATAACGTGAACCTTCCTTCAGAGGTTTTTCCAGGCACATCCCACAGAGAGGGATTACACACCATCTGGTCTGGATGACTCAGGATCTCCCAGGAGGAGCTAGAAAACATTACTAAGGACAGGGATGTCCCTGCTTCACCTGTTGTCAACCAGACCCTGGATAGGAGGAGGAAAATGGATGGATGGAACCTCAGGGTGATCTCAGGTACGACCCTCTGTCAGCTCGGCCGTCAGTCAAACATGAACACCGCTGCTTTCAGACTGGAGGCTGATGATTTTTGACCTGCTTACCTGTTTTAAAATTAATTAACCAGTTGGCATCATGAGTTACAGTGAAATCAGAAAATTATCTTCAACTGGTTTTCCCTGGAGACAGACATGAGCTGGACTCCAGTTTCAGAACATCTGGAGGGGTCAGATTACTGAATGAAACATCTGGATTAAGTCATTACCTACAATCCTCTTTAATGTGTGATGATCCTGCTATGATCGTCCCACTGGGCGAGTCCAGGATTCATAGACTGACTGACGAGTTACAGAGCTTTTAGAAAAGTACAAACCTTCAACATCTTGCTTGTTTAAAAAGACATTACCAGTGTTTTATGTCCATATAATGAGCACTGTGTTTCTCTAAGTGATATCTAATAAAAAAGAAGGTATTGTTTGTACATTTTATTTCTACTGAAGGTAGAAAAAACAAGAGCGAGTCCAATCCTGCGTGTTCCTGCTCTGAATAAACTCCGCCCCCTACGTGACTCACCTGAGACAAACCAGGAAACAGAGGTTTTTATTCTGCATCACTGAGAAGAGACAGAGACACAGAGAGACATAAGATTCATCTACAGACCAGAACCACCAGACAGAGGACAGCTGCAGGAGGGAACACTGGAAAACGTCACCCTGCTGCTGACTCCACACACTGAACAAGAGGGAAACAACAAAGACTCAAAGTAACTCTCAGTGAACAAGGAGTGACTGACTGGTTTCCTGTCTGAGCTGTCTGCCTGCTGTGTTCAGCTTCGCTCAGACTAAATAGCTTCCAGATTAGAGGAGGATCTCTGCTGTCTGGTCTGTCAGGACATCTTTAAAGATCCTGTCATCCTGTCATGTAGCCACAGCTTCTGTAAAGACTGTCTGCACAGCTGGTGGACAGAGAACATATTCCAAGAGTGTCCAGTTTGTAAGAAAAGACCTTTAAGAGACTTCCCTCCTTCAAACCTGGCCTTAAAGAACCTGTATGAGTCCTTCTTACAGGAGAGAGATCAGAGATCTTCAGAGGCTCTCTGCAGTCTGCACTCTGGGAAACTCAAACTCTTCTGTCTGGACCATCAGCAGCCAGTGTGTGTCGTTCAGAAAAACACAACAACCACAGATTCAGACCCATCGATGAAGCTGCACGACAACACAAGAAGGAACTTCAGGAAACTCTGGAGCCCTTAAAGAAGAAGTTAAAGAGTTTAGAACAAGTTAAAGTGGAGTTTGATCAAACAGCAGAACACATTAAGGTCCAGGCCCGACACACAGAGAGGCAGATTAAGGAGCAGTTTAAGAAGCTTCACCAGTTTCTAGAAGAGGAAGAGGAGGCCAGGATGGCTGCACTGAGGGAGGAAGAGGAGCAGAAGAGTCAGATGATGAAGGAGAAGATGGAGGCTCTGAGCAGAGAGATAGCAGCTCTTTCACACACAGTCAGAGCCACAGAGGATGAGCTGAGAGCTGAAGACGTCTCATTCCTCAACAACTACAAGGCTGCAGTGGAAAGAGTCCAGCAGCGCCCCCTGCTGGAGGATCACCAGCTGCTCTCGGGAGCTCTGATAGACCAGGCCAAACACCTGGGCAACCTGACCTTCAACATCTGGAACAAGATGAAGGACATGGTCTCCTACAGTCCTGTGGTTCTGGACCCAAACACTGCTCATCCTGGACTGATCCTGTCTGAAGATCTGACCAGTCTGAGACGAGGAGAGGGACAGGAGCTTCCTGACAATCCAGAGAGGTTTGATTTTTACTGGTCTGTCCTGGGCTCTGAGGGTTTTAACTCAGGGACTCACAGCTGGGATGTCGAGGTTGGAGACAATACAAACTAGATACTGGGTGTGTTAGCAGAGTCTGTCCAGAGGAAGGGAGACAAAAGGTCTGGATTATGGGGAATATGGTTCTTTGAAGGTAAATACTCAGCACAGTCACCGTCACATCCAGACACTGATCTCTCACTGCAGAAGAAGCTCCAGAGGATCAGAGTGAATCTGGACTGGAACAGAGGAAAGTTGTCGTTCTCTGATCCTGATACTAACACACACATACACACCTTCACACACACTTTCACTGAGAAGATGTTTCCATTCATTAACAGTTGGAGAACTCTCCCAGTGAAGATTTTACCACTGAGACCTTCAGTCACATTAGATGATGATTTTGAGGTTTATGTTGATGATGATGATGATGATGATGATGATGACGTTGTGTATCCTGAACAGAAGTATTGTTCATTTTAAAGACTAAAGGCCTTTACTTTTTTATAAACAACCTTCTTTCACCTGCGTAATATCACCAAAATTAGACATTTTCTGTCTCAAAAAGATGCAGAAAAACTAGTCCATGCATTTGTTACTTCCAGGCTGGACTACTGTAATTCATTATTATCAGGCTGCCCCAACAAGTCTCTAAAGACTCTGCAGCTGATTCAAAATGCTGCAGCACGATTACTGACAGGAACTAGGAAAAGAGACCATATTTCTCCTGTGTTAGCTTCTCTACATTGGCTCCCAGTCAAATCCAGAATAGAATTCAAAATCCTCCTCCTCACTTACAAAGCCCTTAATGGTCAGGCTCCATCTTACCTTAAAGATCTCATAGTCCCCTACAGTCCCACCAGGACTCTGTTCTCCCAGAATGCTGGTTTACTGGTGGTTCCCAGAGTTTCTAAGAGTCGAATGGGAGGCAGAGCCTTCAGTTATCAGGCTCCTCTACTGTGGAACCTTCTCCCAGTTTCAGGAGGCAGAAACACCCTCTGTACCTTTAAGAGTCGGCTTAAAACTTTCCTCTTTGATAAAGCTTATAGTTAGGGTTGGCTCAGGCTTGAACCATCCCTTAGTTATGCTGCTATAGGCCTAGACTGCTGGGAGATCTCCCATGATGCACTGAGCTTCTCTCTCTCTCTCTCTCTCTCTCTCTCTCTCCATCAGTATTGATTCATATCCCATGTTACATGTTACTAACTCAGTATCTCCCCTTTCCTGTAGTATTGTGCTCTTCCGTCTCTCTCTCCTCTTCTGTCTCTTTCTGCAGGTATTTCTGCCTCTGGAGCTGTAGAGTCTGATCTGTGATGACAAGTCTCCTGCTGCTCCTACAACTCCACTCAACACCTGCTGCTAGAATTACAAATTACTTATACTGCTATTAGTTGTATTGCTATGTTAGCAGTTAATACTTTAATTATCATTACTATCATTACTACTGCTGTATTATTGGTATCACCTTACGTTTTATATGGAACCTGTGTTATGCTATGTTCTTCTCTCACTATTCTCTCCCCCCTATTTTAAGATATTGACGGGACAGTTTGAGATCCTCCTGCTGATGCTAGTGCTGCTAGCTTTTGTTGCTTTTTCATACATAATATTAACATTCTGTGTGAAAGTACTTGTGACAAAGACAACAAAAATATATTGGCATGTGAATTAATCACAAGATAAAAACACAAACATGTGACCATGTTGTTCTCCTGATGCTGCTGGTTGTCATGGTGACGTGGATGAAATCTACAGCGGAATGAGGAATATCTTCAAAGAATGAAGCCAGGTGAACTTCACCTCCAGCCCCCTGACCCAGAAAGTAATTCAATGCCACCTTATGTTGAAATAAACTGTCTTTGTCTTCACCTGATCTAGTAGATTCAGGAGCTGATGAAAACCCTCTGAATGAGATGTTGTCTGCCCAGTTTACCATATCTGATGAGCTTCTCAATCTTCC
Source organism: Lates japonicus (assembly GCA_033238685.1). NCBI lineage: Eukaryota > Metazoa > Chordata > Actinopteri > Centropomidae > Lates > Lates japonicus. Next base: position 100,987 of record BRZM01000572.1, read on the forward strand.
ATTAGATGCCACTGCGCTGGATGCAGGGCGTCTGGCCCGAGTCCTGCACCAGACCAAACCTCTGCACCTTATCCTCCTGGGTAACAATCATGAAAAGATTCAGTTCTGTCTTATTCTCTTCAGTCGCCTTCGGTTCTGGGTCAGCCCTGGCTAAGACAACATAATTTAGCTTTATTCATCATGTCTGCAATCTACCAAACCCCCAGCAGAGGTCCCTGTTGATCCATCAGCGCCTGAGCCTCCTGACTTATCCAATGTCCTAACCACCCATAAGACTAGAACTCCTCAGCAGCAGGAATTATTCACCCCCCATCGTCCCCTTTGGGTGCAGGTTTCTTTGTTGTTTCCATGAAAGACAGTTCCCTTCATTCTTGCCCTGCAATGGAAGAGGTACTGCACTTAAGACCAATTCAGTTCTGAGATACTCCATCTGGGACTTCACAACACACTGTTATCTCCATCAACACAGAATCAAACTGGTGTAAGCACGAGGACAACTTCCAATACGTCCTCCAGGTGAAACAACTGCCACCAGGACGATATCATCAGCTGAAAAAGAAATGTTAATTATATGACAATGCTATGGTTAAGGCACAGGTGTGGGTTTAGTTTCAGAAGTTTGTGAATGAAGTTTAAAAAGTTTTAGATATATAGTACAAAGACTACACTAAACTTTAGCATAGTTGAAGTAATAACCAAACTACAAACTACAGGTTTTAGTTTGGATTGTCATTTTATCAGTTTATTATCCACAAAGAGCATCCTGCTTCATCTCGGATTTATACTGAGGTCTAACATTAACCCACAATCAGTCCAGTACTACCTGTTGACAAGGTTCTAAAGGGTCTGAAGTCCTGCTTCACTTTAAAGGAATAGTTCAACGTTGTGAGAAAAGATGAATGTTACTGTCAAACTTCAACCTGAAACATGTTCAGATCAGAAACAGTCTTGATGAACTGAGTCAGAGTCTTTGTGAAACCAGGACCTGGTTCTAAAACCTTCAGGACTGAAGGAGTTCATCTTCATGTGTTCTCTGATCGACAGAGAAATTAACCACCATCACATCATTGTGGTCAAATAAACCTCAGGAGTCCAACGAGGTCCCAGATCCTCAGAGTCCTGAGCACCAAACTGTCTGGACCCACAGACCAGCAGGTGGTTTCAGACTGGGACAGACCTGACGGAGGTGTCCTCCTCCTGCAGGTGAGTTCATCAGTGAGGGGTCCTGCCGTCCTCACCTGATCAGAGGTTCATACCTGTTTCACACCTGTACCTGACTGCAGCAGGTGAGATGTTGGAGATGTTCAGGGTTCGTCTTCAGATGGTTCAGGTTCACTGAGCTGCTGTGTCTTCAGGGAGAGGCTGAGGTCAGTGGATGATGGTGCATTGTGGGTAATGTAGGCAGTGGTTCAGATCTGTTTGGGGGCTCAGATGTTGATGCTGGATCTGGTCCCTCTTCGTGACTTGTTTCCCGGCGTCATCACCTGAGCTCGGGTCATCACAGGTGACCCTGTGGTCAGTGATGCTCGGCTCATCAGGGGGGACCTGGGCACCAGCGTTAACCGGTTCCTCTGCTGCTGCGGTGGCGTCGCCCTCGTCACCCTCGGTGTCCTCGGAGTCAGCGGGGGCGGCGCCTCGTCGACCGCCGCCACCCTGACGGTGTTCTTTCCGTACAGCCGCCTCTCGTACTGCAGCAGCTGGTCCCAGAAGCCGGCGTTCAGCCTGACGTAGGGTCGGCTCTCCTGCACCCAGCGGTGCGCCTGGCGGAGCGTCACCCCCCTGAACCGCATCAGGTAGGCCATCACCAGCGCCGGAGACCGGCTCATACCGGCGGCGCAGTGCACCAGCGTGCCTCCCGCTCGGTTACCGTGGATACGCTCGGCCACCCGGTCGAAGTGGTCCCCCAGGCGGGCGCTGGGCAGGTCAGAGACGGGAACCCGCACACACTCCACCCCCGGGTAGGCGGGGCAGGCGTGGCTCAGCGTGGCGTTTACGATCAGGGTGATGCCTTTCTGAGACACCAGCGCTGCGTTCAGGGGCCCGTCGGCGCCGCTGAGGAACAGGGTGGGGGTGATCTGAGACAAAGACATGACCCCGCCCTGTCAGGAAACACACTGCTGTTAGTGCACTACTGAGGACCGGCCCCACCCACCGCTCAAATATCATCTTTAATATCTGATAATCTGCCAATGATCGATTATTGATTTCTGTTGTGTGACGTCAGAAACGGTGAGAAATGTTAGAAAATTAATTTTATTTATCATTAAACTTTATTTACTGTCCAAGAAAACAGGAAATAAAATACATTTTACTGATTAATTTTCTGTCGATCATCTAATTGATTAACCAACTCTGTGTCCAGGACTGTTAGCCTAGCTTAGCACCAAGACTGGAGGGAACTGCTAGCTAAGCTAAGCGAACCATGTTCTGGACCAACCTGAATCATTTCAGTCATTTGAAACATCACAGGACACAGTTCACTCACAGCTGAGAGTCATGTGATCACACCTCAACACACCTGTACACCTGCGATTAGTGTCAGAATGAATTAACAATAATAGCACATCTATCTGAATACAGGTGTGTTACAGGAGTGAGAGGTGGACTCTGACTCCAGGTGATGAGCTGTGGGTCCAGCTGCAGGTCGTAGTCAGGTTCAGGTAGAACCTGGACCTGACAGCTGCTGATTAACAGGATGTTTAGCAGAGTGTGACTCACATCCTCTACCATCGGCAGCTGTCAGAGTGAAATGCATGCTGGGAAACCAGGACGGCTGGTCATGTGGCTCGATCCGGTTTAAACATGGATCATTAACCGAGACAGTCTGAGTGAGTCAGTCATTCATTCATTCATTCAGATCACTTTACTCCTCAGTAAAACAAAAACTGTGTGTGTGTGTGTGTGTGTTACCTGCTGCCTGGTCGGTTCAGTTGTTTCTTCCTCTTCACTGCTGTGAATGAAACACACACACACACACACACACACACACTGATACCGTAGATGGTTGTGTGTCTGTCTTCCAGCCAATCATCTGAAGGGTTAATTTTAGTGCGACAGCTGAGGTCATGTGACTTTTACCAAAATAAAATCCTGACACTGAAAAACACAAAGATACAGAAACTAACCACAGACTAACATCAGTGAAACTGACACAGAGAAAATAAAGAGATCAGAGCTGAGTCTGACCTGATTTTACTTTATTTTATCACTGTTTCATTTATTATCATTCTTCACTGGGGGTGAGGAATAATAATATGTTATCACTCAATACATTCAATCAATTAATCAATAAATCATAAATATTAGCTGGTATTTCTCTGTGAAGCTGCAGTTTTTCCTCTGTCCTGTGGGGGCAGTGGTGAGGCGCCGCGCTGCCGGAAGTTCACAAGGAAAACAATCCGCGAAGAAGAAGTGACACTAACAGTTAGCCAGTTAGCTTGCTCCGTCATGGCGGACCTGAACCGACAGCTCCAGGAGTACCTGGCTCAGTCCAAAGGCGGCGGAGCGAAGACCATCTCCCAGTCCAGCTCCAGCACCACGGTGGACATGGACGACCCGGAGCCGGTACCCGGGAGCTGGTTCGGCCGGTGGTCCAGCCCGTGGTCCAGCCCGTGGTCCAGCCCGTGGTCCGGCCAGAGCTCCGGCGGGAACAGCGGCTTCTCCTGGCCGTGGTCGGCCGAGCCGGACCCCTGTCTGCCGGGGATGAGCCGCAGGCAGCGGCTGGTGGCCTTCGGGGTGTGCGTGTCGTTCTCCGCGCTGTGCTTCGGGCTGTCCGCGCTGTACGCCCCGCTGCTGCTGCTCTACGCCCGCAAGTTCGCCCTGCTCTGGTCGCTCGGGTCGCTGTTCGCCATCGCGGCCGCTGCGGTGCTGCGCGGCCCCAGCAGGATGGTCGCCGGCCTGCCCACCTCCCCCGGAGCCGCCGTGTACCTGTGCGCCCTCGGCGGGACTCTGTACGCGGCGCTGAGCCTCCACAGCACCGTGCTGACCGCGCTGGGCGCCGCCCTGCAGGTCGCCGTCATCGTCGGGTACGTGGTGTCGTTGCTGCCCGGGGGCAGCGCCGGGATCCGCTTCATGGGGGGGATGGCGGCCTCCGCCATCAAACGGACCGTCACCGGGAAAACCATGCCGATCTGACCGGAGACTGAGCTCCTGACCCGGGATCAGAGAGGACCAACTGTCAGAACATTCCTCTGCAGACCGACTCCACACACACACGATCAGGATCGATAGACTGATTATTGATTATCGGCTCCTGCTGAGGTGGAGCTGACCTTTGACCTGCTGCTCACTGAACAAACCAAATCAAGTTTATACAGCTGTTTCAGCTGCGACCTGATGAACTGTGTTCAGGTGTTACAGGAAGTGGTTCACCTGTCTGTCTCTGCTGATTGGACGAGAGTTAACCAATGACAAGGAGACGCCTTACTGTACAGACCAGTTTATAACCAGCTGTTGATTTTCTCATGTTCTGTTTGTAATTAAAAACCACATCAAACTGTTTACTATGTTTTTCTGATAGAACTGAACTGAGACTCGAGGTAACACACCTGTTCCTGCTGCGTACCTGTACGATGAGTCAGCAGCTGTGTGATCTGATGCTGCAGCTCAGTTCAAACCAGCCTTCATGATTCTAGCTGTTGTATAAATAAAGTTTAATTTCATGTCAGTCAGCTGACACCTGAGCAGTGAATCATCCTTGAAGCATCAGACCTGTCCACAGGTGGCGCTGTAGTCAGCAGGAGTTTGAAGTGTGAATCTTTATTGTCCACCTCGGTGGAGTCGGTGAAAACACAAAAACATAGAAATCTTTTACAAAAAGGACAAAAAGAATCTGAAGACAAAGTCTGAGAAATAAAAGACGTGATGATTCTCTACAGTATTTTACATTAAAATAAACCTGTGCTTCAGGGAGGAGGACACACCTGTCCCCTCAGGTGTTCACACACCGCTGAGTCGCCGTGGACCAATCAGAGTCCACCGTTCTTCACAGCAGCAGCACAGGTCTCCGTGTGTCACGTGACCAAAGGTCTGAGGGTTCGTCAGGATCTGGACTTGGTCTCAGGTCTGTGGAGGACCGGCGGGGAGACGACCAGAGGAGAGGAGGATCCTGAGAGTTGTTGTCTTTGGGACTACCGGCCCCGCCCACCCCCCCTCGGCCCTCCTCTCGGAGCCGGTCCCCCTCTCCTGGGGCCCAGTCCAGGAACAGCTCCTCCTCCAGGACCCCAGCCACCTCGACCGCCTCGGACAGACGGACCATAACCCCCATCCTCCCTCTGAGGGGGGCGACCTGCAGGGGGGAGACAGAGTCTGTCAGAGCTTTTCAAAGTAAAAGTCTTCCTGTCTCCGTGGACCTGATGAGACCTGATGAGACCTGATCAGACCTGATCTGAGGTCAAGGTCCTTTATTTTTTAAATGTTATCAATAAAATAACAAATGTTCGTTAAAGAGTTCGACAGGAAGTAGAGGAGAGAGAATCGACCAATCACATCACAGGAGCTGTCAGGTTTGATTTAATCAGACGGACTCGGACTCGTGAAGTTTGTTCGAGTTGCTCTGAACAGAGTCTGTATCTACACTCATCTGTAATCACAGTATTACAGTTCCTCACAGTAACAGATTACATGTCTAACAGATTACTGAGCTGTTCTCTAACTCAGGTCCTGCTCAGATCATCAGACTGAACCTGGTTCTTCACCTCCATCAGCTCCGGGGGACTCTCTCTCTCGGGGGTCTCCGGTCCCCGGTCCGTCCTGCCATGGGCGCTTCCTCGGGGGCAGAGACGCCATGTCCATCCCCTGCAGTGACGACGAGCGCTCTCGACCGGCCGGAGACGACCCATCATGCATCTGCTGAGCGTCACGGTAACCGTCGTGACCTACGGACAGGAAGACAGACACCCTGACTCTCTGGGTCTGATGGTCCTGGAAAAACCTGGAACAGTTTCCAGGAGGGAGAGTGGATCATAAGGTTCTGGTCCACACTGGACCAGACCTGAGAACCACAGAGTGATGGAGCCCTCCTCTCCTCCTCCTCCTCCTCCTCCTCCCCCCCCCCCCCCCCCCCCCCCCCCCCCCCCCCCCCCCCCCCCCCCCTCCCCCCCCCCCCCCCCCCCCCCCCCCCCCCCCCCCCCCCCCCCCCCCCTCCTCCTCCTCCTCCTCCCCCCCCTCCTCTCCTCCTCCTCTGGGGGGGCCTCCTCCTCGAGCTGGCCTCCCCCTGGCTCCGTTGTCCCAGCCTCGGCTCATCTCCTCCGGGCCGTCGAAGCCCTCATCCTGACCGCCGTACTCGTCAGCGTAACCTCGACCTCCGGGCCGGCCGGGGCCTCCTCCTCTGAACCTGAAACACACACACAGTCCAGGTAAGACCAGGTGAGTCCAGGTGAGACCTCAGAGTCTGCTGACTCAGTGAAACCCGTCTCACCTGTCGTCTCTCCGTCCTCTGAACTCTCCCCCGCTGAACCTCTCGTCGGGGCCCCAGCTCCCTCCATTCCCTCCCCCTCCTCGGTGTCCTCCCCCCCTGTGGCCTCCTCCTCCTCCCTGGTATCCTGGTCCAGGTCCCGGTCCCCAGCCCTCCTCTCCTCTGCTGTGAAAGTCCTGGCCTCTGTCAAAGTCCTGCGGTCCGCGTCGACCCTGCTGGCCGTCCCCCCAGTAAGACCCTGAGCCCTGGTCCGGTCCTCCGGGACCTCCAGGACCCTGCCGGTCTGGAGGGCCCATGTGGTGGTTTGGCGGCGGTCCCCGAGGGTCTCCTGAGACGAGAGGGGTCAGAGATCAGAGTGAGAGCAGATTCTTTTACTTCAGACAAACTTTAGATCTGATCCTGTGATCAGTTATTGATCCTGTGATCAGACACCAGGTTCCTATGTTCAGGTCTGAGCTTCACCAGGATCCAGATCCAGAACTAAGACTGGACTCTTACCTTTGCTGCTGGGCCCCTGCTGGCCCATCCCGTGCATCATCGGCCCCGAGTTCTGCCCCTGTAAAGACCGGGTCAGAGTTCAGAACCACAGCAGCTTTAGAACCAGGTCCTGGTGGATCTGATCCTGGACCAGATCTCTGATGATAAATTGGATCTGCTTCAGAGGACTCACCTGGTGCTGCATGTACGGGGGCCCCTGCATGTTTCCATGTGGTCCTTGCATGTTGCCTGGGGGCCCCTGCATATTTCCGGGGGGGCCGTGCATCCCCCCTGGGGGCCCCTGCATGTTGCCCATCCCATAGTTGTTTGGCATGTTGCCATGTGTCCGGGGCGGGGGCCCCATCATCCCACCCTGCATAGGACCCTGGGGGCCCATCATGTTCCCTTGAGGTGGCATCATGCCCCCCTGAGGCGGAGGCCCCTGAGAGTCCCTCGGACCCATTCCTCGGGGAGGGGGCCCCATCATCCCGCCAGGGGGCCCCTGCATCCCTCTGGGTCCAGGACCCATACCGTGAGGCCCCTGGGGCCCCATGTTCCTCGGAGGGCCGGGATGTCTCTGCATACCTTGGGGTCCCTGCATGTCTGGTGGTCCCATCATGCCCTGCGGGGGCCCCTGGTGAGGCTGAGGTCCTGAGGGCGGCCCCATCTGTCCAGGGGGCATGAAGGGGGGCTGCATGCCTCCAGGGCCCATGGGGGGCCCCATGTTGTTGGGCATCTGCTGAGGAGGCATGTTCGGAGGGAAGCCCTGCTGACCGGGAGGAACAGGACCTCCAGGACCTCCAGGACCAGGGAAGGGGGGCATCGGGCCCTGACCCTGCGGGGGGCCCATGTTCCCATCTGAGCTCATCTGGTTCATCCGGTCCATCTTCATTTGCTGCAGGAAACAGATGTCAGAGGTCAGAGGGAACACCTGGGGGGGGGGGGGTTACAGTGGTTATGTGTTGGTTAACCAGACCCAGACCCAGACCCAGACCAGGTCCCTCACCTCCAGCAGCAGGGGGTTGGTGTACTGCAGAGCTGCCATCTCCTGCTCGATCTCCGCCTGAGTTTTCTTCTTCGCCTCCACCTTCTGCTCCACCTTCCTGTCTTTGGACAGATCTCCAGAGGGAGGCATCATGGGAACTTTGTTCTCAGCCCAGGCCTGGGGGGGAGGGGGGAGGGGGGAGAGGAGGAGTCAACAACCACACCTGACTGTTCCACCTGTCTCTACTGTTTCTACTGTGTCCACAGACTCCGATTTAAAACTAAAACAGTTGATAAATGTGATAAATGGTGCTGATCAGGTGTTTACCTGTTGGAACTGTGCTGGGATGGGTTTAGCATACGGTACTTTCTTCTGAGGGACCTTCTTAGCATCTTTACCCATCACCTCGTCCATGCCCCAGTCCAGACCTGGGATCGACATCTCCACCTCAGGAGCCGCCTCTTTACCTGGAGACAACAGATACACCTGAGTTATACCTGAGTCACACCTGAGTCACACTTGAGTTACACCTGAGTTACACCTGAGTCACACGTGAGTCAAACCTGAGTTACACCTGAGTCACACGTGAGTCAAACCTGAGTTACACCTGAGTCACACCTGAGTTAATCCACAGGTAATGTAAAGATCTAAAATCATGAACTAACTCACAGTAATCCTCAGAGTAAAGTACTCAGAGTACAGTCATGATGACGTGATTATTCTGACTCAGACTCTGAGTCTCTGTGTTCCTGATGTTTTCTGGGTTGAAACCCTGTCAGAGTTCCAGGACTTTCCAGGATGTGACTTACTGCTCTGCTCCTGCTCCATGGCGGCCTTCAGCTGCTCGGGGATCCCCATGCCGGGGATGGAGGCCACGCTGTTCGGCTCCAAGTCGTCTGAAACACAAACACACAGAGATCAGCTGTGGAGACGTAAAGTCACAGACGTCTGTGTCTGGTTTTGTCCTCTGCAGCTCACCGTACTCCACTCCGTCCTCCGACATCCCCGGCAGCAGGTTCAGGTTGTATCGGTCTCTCATCTTATCGCCCGGTCGATTCCTCGTCCAGAATTTACTGAGAAATCAACAACAACAAACTGAGGAGCCTGCAGGGAGGGCAGGGTGGAAGTGTTGTTCACGTGTTTATATGTTGTTTACATGTTTATATGTTGTTTACATGTTTATGTGTTGTTTACATGTTGTTTGCATGTTTACACGTTGTTCACATGATATTTATATGTTGTTCACATGTTTACACGTTGTTCACATGTTGTTTACGTGTTGTTCACATGTTGTTCACATGTTTACGTGTTGTTTACCTGGTGTGGTCGTTGGAGCCGGAGCAGAGGATGTGACCCAGCGGGTGCCAGGCCAGACTCCAGATCATCCCCTCATGAGCCATCTCCATCCCTCCAACCTCCTTCTCCACCCTGACAACAACAACAGGAACCAGTTAGACCAGAACCACACCAGTATTGGGGGGGGGGGGTCCTACAGAGACCAGACTGTGGGTCAGGTGGTCTTACCCAGTGTGCCAGAACAGCAGAGAACCATCAGAACCACCGCTGGCGAACAGACCCTCGTGGACCGGGTGCCAGGCCACGGCTGAGGACACAGACACAGACACCTGCATTACTCTGCCTCACCTGAGGAACACACCTCTACCTTTACTCTCTCCAAACACACACACCTCACCTGGTACCAGGTAAATACAATCATTTTCCAGGACATTTCTAGGACTGGACAGTAAGTAATTCCAGGTATCTCTGCTTGGACTCACCTGTGGCCTCCTTCTTGTGTCCTCTGAACACCTGCAGCTCCTCCTTCAGGTTCCTGATGTCGAACAGTTTACACAGGTGGTCACGTGACGCCGTCAGCAGCCAATTACCATTCAGGTTCCACTTCACCTCCATCACTGTGTTCTTATGGGCGTGACTGGGGGGGGGGAGAGTGTGTGTCAGTGTGTAGCTGTGTGTAGCTGTGTGTGTAGCTGTGTGTCTGTGGTGGACTCACAGTGTAGCCAGACTCTGTCCAGTCTTTGGGTCCCAGAACTTGATTGGTTGTTGACTGTCTTTACTGCCAGAGACCACCAGACCTTTGGTGGGATGCCAGTCCACACACTTCACATCAGCACCGTGACCTGCGCGTGCACACACACACACACACACACACACAGTGACAGATCAATAATCACTGTTTGTTCTGTTCATTAGTTCTCAGTAGTATTTTGTCCCTCCTGGGCCTCCGTACAGACGACCACTTGGTCTGACCTCAGGTGAGTGTCAGCAGGTGTGTGTGTGTGACCTGCGACCTCAGGTGCGTGTCAGCAGGTGCGTACCTCGGAGAATCCTCTCCTCATGGCAGCGCAGGAAGTCCCAGATCCGGACGGTGCCGTCGTCTGAGCAGGTGGCGAATTTATTATCTGTCGGAGAGAAACTGAAGAAGAGAGGAAGAGTGAGGAAGGTCTTCATCTGACAGGTCTGTGTCTGTCTCTACTGTTTTACCTTCACCTGCTCCATCAGCAAATCTCATCCTCCAAAAACAGAACCAACCACCTGACTGATGCTGAGTCACTGAGGTTAGAGGTGACAGAGTTAGTGATTCACCTGTTAACTGTTACTGACCAACACAGTTAATAAAGTTTTATTTCAGTCTCTTCACTCCTCTGTCTGTCAGAGCTCAGTCTACTGATAAAGTTAAATTAAATGTTGAGATGATCAGTCTAAATGTCTCCACCTGCTGGATCCTCACTGCACCTTCACCCTGTCACCTTCACCCTGTCACCTTCAGGAGGAGGAGGAGAGGAGGTAAAGAGAACAGTCGGAGCTTCAGGTGTTTACGCTGCTGTTAACCGTTTCCCATGATGCTCTGGGAACAAACCAGGTTATTTCAACACAAACATCATGAGACTTTTCAGTTCATCTGAGTCTGTTCACGTTTAGTTTGTTTAACCTTTGAACTTTGGTCAGAGACGAGGTACAAACGATACTTTCCTCAAACCACTGACTCGTCACAGGTCAACAGACGTCAGCTGACTGAACCGTGAGGCGTTCAGGAACAATCAGACCAACCACCACTGACTGACTGTCTTTGGACTAAATCAGACATTTGTCACCATCATCAGTTTAATACATTAAACAAACTATTGATCCTGATGATGATCAATAATCACAGCTCTGATCAATGAGTCAGTTTCTCCTGAACAGACTCGGCACAGCTGCACAAAAACATTCTCCAGGACTTTTCCAGGACCCGGAGGCTGCATTAAATATATTCCAGGTTTCAGGTCCTGGAGAACTGTCCCTTCTCTCTGAGAAACATCTATTAAGCACAGTTCCAGGTTTTCCAGGATGTTTGGGAGGAAACAGATGAGTTACCTGGAAAATGACCTGTTCATTAACTCTGACTATTTCTCTGTTAGAAAAACTACCTCTGCCCCTGATCCACGTCTCAGATTAGGTCAGACCTAATCCAGGTCTCTGTATCAGGTCAGACCTGATCAAGGACATTTAAACCCAGAGAACAGAGGGTGAATCAATTCTTTTGATCAGTGAGTGGAAACTGATTATTTCCTGTTTCTTTGTTTTTCTGAATCTTTGTGTTTTGACCTAAAAACATTTTCAGATCAAACAGTTTCATCAGTTTAACAGAATCATCATCAGTTTAAACAGAAACCCTCAGAGCTCACAGACCTGATCTGTACCATTAGTGTGAACTGACCCTTTAGCAGCAGGTTTCAGCTGGACTCATGTTTTATACTCCCCCCCCTCCCCTCTGTGTTGCTTGAACTCCTCTGACAGTAGAAGCTATGAATCACAGGAGACTGTCTCCAACAATCAATCAACTGATCATCAATCAATCAATCAAAACCTTGCCTTCATCATAAATATGGACATTTTCTCTTCATGTTTCAGGCGTAGGCTGTCCATGGGATTCATCAATAACGACAAACAGGGGCTGCTCAACAGAGAACCGTACAGAGATCAGACCTCATTCTGGTTTATCAGGCTTCAGCCATTGTAGTTCCTCGTCAGGCTTTCATTAGGCTTCTTTGATTTCATCAGGCACATAATGACCTCTACCATTCAGGTTTGCCTTCGCTAGTAGTTTCCCTGTGCATCACGCTTCATTAGTTCAAACTTTATTTGAACAGTTTCTGTTCTCTGATCTTTATGTATTAATTAACAGTTTCCTCTTGTGTTCATGTAATGGGCTCGTCTTGAAGGGGTGGTCTCTCTGAGGAAGCCTGTGGTTAATATTCAGACTCATTGGTGTTCAAATTCATAGCCTGTGTTTCATGAAAAATTAGAATCTGTACTAAAACCATTTGACATTATATTTGGACTATATAGATTTTAAATTATGGTTTGATTTTTCTTCATTCTGGGTTTTGTTTATTTAATGCCTGCAATTAAATAAATAATCATTTAGATATATGATATGGATGATATTGGACTCATTTTTCAACTTTAACCACCAACAGAAAATAACATTTCAATTTGATCAAATGATTTCCTTTCAGTGTTGGCAGCTTTAGACTTCCATATCCCTGCTCACTACTGAGATAAACTGAGATTAAATCTGGTCCAGTTCTGACCAGGACCAGCAGCGCCACACCAAGATAACAGAACCTGTGAGAGAGAGCGCTGAGGCTCATGGGTAGTGTAGTTTCTTTTAGCAGCAACATGAATAAAACAGTCTGTAAATTATTTATAACGACAGATTCCTACATTAAGAGATGGACAAACTAACAGGAACACCTGACAATCTGATGCAGAGCTACACACCAACTACAGGCGACTCAGGTGTGTGGTACCTGATGACATCACATCGTACAGGTGTTCCTGCTCAGTTAAAGGTCAGAGGTCTGGTCCTGCTGAGGACGACTAACCAGGACCAGGAAACTAAACATGGTTAGTCCTGCTCAGGCTGTAATGATGTCATAGTGATGTCATCAGTCAGGGGAGGCTCTACTGAAAGACGCTGTCCCGATGTTGCATTATGGGAAATGTAGGCTCCAGTGTTTTTGGACTAAAAGTCTCATCTCCTGTGAATCCCACTTTAACGTTAACAGGGAAATGAAGGTGGGGGCGTTAGCGTGCGGGGCCGTGGTGTTTAAGGTGCAGACGTGGAATTCAAACCTTTATTTAAACGTCTACAGGTGCCTGACAGGTGGTGTTCAGACCAGCAGCCATGTCACCCAGTTCTTCTCTTTATTCACTTTATTGATCCCTGCTAAAACTTTATTGGGCCTTTATTGGTTGACCTCCACCCTCCTCTCCACCCACAGCACCGCGCCTATCCAAACCAGTTAATCAATAGTTGATGACTTTATTCAACACAATCAACCGTTGGTGTACACACAGGTAAACAGCTCATCAGCCACAGCAGGTAGAATATCAACAACAGATCACTGCAGTGTTGCGACAGCACACACTTACATCTGTCATTAATCAACCACAACAACAACAACATGTGGCGAGAGGTGAGGCAGTGCCCCCGCGTGGCTGCAGAGAGGAACTGCAGCACTGACAGTAAACAGCAGAGACTCAGGTGAACTACAGAAAATGGTAGATTGGGTATAAACCTGGCTTCTCTAATGGCCTCCTTGTGAGCCTGGAACATCTTGACGTTGTTCATGTTGGACTGCCAGTACTTCACATAGCCGCCGTGGTCCGCCGTCAGCATCCACATGTCGTTATGAGACCAGGTCATGGCTCGGACCGGACTGTCGTGAGCCTGCAGGGGGGACAGGGTAGACCAGGAGGAGGGAGGTCAGAACAGGAGGCTTCATGTGACAACAACAGTGATTTGTTCAAGAGAGAGCAGCACAGAAACATCCAGAGAGGTGGTCACCTGACCGAGGTTGCCTGACCTAGGTCACCTGACCTAGGTCACCTGACCTCCAGTCACCTGACTGAGGTCACCTGCAGACTGACTGAGCTGTGATTTCTGCTCGTTTCATGGGATTTACAGACTAAATGAAAAATATAAAAAAGGTTCAGAACAGAATGTTAGAATATTCGAGTTAGATTCTATTTATTCAGATGATGTGTTTGGATGATTTGACCTGTGACAGAACTGATCTATGACTGTAGACAGGAAGTTAAACACCTGACCAACAGGTAAACACTGTGAAATCACCCTGTCAGCGCTCCCTGGTGGACAAACGCTGTAACAACGACACACCTGTCCTGTTTCTGAAAACATATCGTTTGACACAAAGACATCAATTTATCTGCAATCGACTGATCGGTGAAACTTTAGAGTTACAGATCAGAGAGTTTTCATTTGAATTTCTTTCTGGGTGAATATAAAAGCAGCAGACGCCGTGAGTGAGACACTGCTGAAGGACAAAGACCAAAACAATAAAACCAAAACAAAACATCAACAGTAAACAGATGTTTACATGTGTGTGATGAGTGTGGACATGAATTCACCAACACAAACTGCTGCTGCTGAATCTGTGTGAGTCCGACGTGAGAACATCAGATGGATGAATGAATGATGATGAATGGATGATGTTTACCTGTAAAATGGTCTCAAAGTTGAAGGTGAGTCCGTTCCACAGAGTGAACTCTCCACTGGACGCTCCGGTGACAAGGCGTCGGCCTTCAGGCGTCCACTGAACAAACAGGAAACAAACATGTAAACAACCTTCACACTGACCTCTGAACATCTGAAAACAGCTCCTTCAGAATAAAAGTCACAGAGCACTTCACAATAAAAGCATCGGACAGGTGGTCTGAGTATTCTCCTTCAGACTGTGTGGATGTCATAAACAAACAGAAAGTAAACAGGAAGTGATGTGGGAGCTCACCCTGATGACGAACACAGGACACTTGACTTTATTGGTGGAGGTTCGGACGAACTTTGTGGTGACGGCATTCATCGGGTTGTTGAGCATCCCGACAGGAGGAACCAGCTATATACACCCACACCCACACCCACACACACCCACACACACAGACAGCAGGGGTTTATTCAGACTGTCAGAAGCTGTAAGAACAGATCTTGTCTTTAATGTGAATGATCATGTGAACAGTCACAGCTGATGTGTTGGAGTGAGTTTAAAGTGACTGAACGATGAACAGTCACTCAGTCACTCCTCTTATCAGAGTCATTGAGTGGCTGACAGTTTCCATCCTGAATGATCTTTAACATCTCGTTCAGATCTTTGGATTATTTAATACGACTACAAACTAGGACTGAACGATTCATCGAAATTAAACCAAAATCACAACTTGAACTGATTCTCTCTGGTCCGGTGTCAGGTGAGGACGGAGCGACTGACCGTGTCAGCAGGAGAGACCGAGCTGTGACCAAGTCACCAACAAGTCTGCAGTGTTTCTGCTGTATACAGGTTATGTAGGAAACTTACTGCTGCTGATATTATAAAGTTGCAGAATACGGAGCTTAGGGGAGAGAGGATCAGCTGTGTCTGTGTGTCTGTCAGTCTCCTGTCATTAACCCTCAGTGTATCAGTATTATCATCAGTATAATCTGCAGAATGACCAATGTAATGGTACTGAGGGAAAGAGAACGTAAAGCTGCTGTTTGTTCTATGGTTCATTATGTGTTGGTTTTGTTATAAATACATGTTGGATTCATAGATTTTCATTCTCATCCTTGGATTAGTTCACAGAGCAGTTCATATTTCACTCATCTGTTAAATGGTAATGATCCATCACAGGTTTTACATCTTTACAGTGAATCCTGGACTGAAGCTTGACTTTCAAAATTTATATCACAAATCAAATCGCAATTAGATTTTTTCTCAAAATCGTTCAGCTCTACTTCAAACCAATCTCCTCAAAACTTCTGTCTTCTTCTGTGAAGTTACTGTGTAAATGAGGTTTATCATCATTAACCAATCAGCAACTTTTAGAGGAGTTCATCTGAACCTGAACTGAGCTGTTTAAATGTAATGATGACAGACAGTGTAAAGTCCTGCTGTTAAAGTCAGAGAGGATCTGAGGTTTAATCTGTGAACTCACATCGTTATAAAATCCTGCGTCGGGCTGGATGGCTCTGAAGTCTCGATGGTCTCTCTGCCACAAACGGTTCTGCACAGAAACACAGAGAAACACAGAGGTCAGTGAAAGCATCAGCGTGATTATATACTGACCACAGCCTGTAACACAGCCTGTAGA
>BRZM01000573.1:0-53899 GCA_033238685.1 Lates japonicus
GTGTTCAGGCGAGATAGTGAGAGAGAGTGCAGGTTTGCCTTTCATGCGCCTGTGCTGTGTCTTCTCCCATCTTTGATTACAGCATGACTTAAAAAAAAAAAAAAATCACCCGCTGCTTGATTACCGCTGCTCACACTCACCATGGAGGACTTGAAATGGAGCCTTTTCTCTCTCTGTACTTCTCTCTCTGTCTCTCTTGCTCTCTCTTCCTCTGTCAGCGTGCTGCATTTCAGATCTTATTCTGCTGACATGGATACTCGCCTTGCCCTGATTCTGGCTCTGATATTTTGTGTACAGTGCTGCTGCTGCTGCTCGGGGCAGCTCTGCATGCCTTCATGCATCTCTACCGTCGCGTATAGCTCAGTAAACAAAGTGCATAAAGACAGTGGCCTCAAAGGGTGACGTATTGTCTGTCCAAAAAAGTTTCTGGCTGAGCAGGTATTAAAGATGACACATGGTGCAGCTGCCATCTTTATGCACTTAAGATAATACTTGTTTGAATCTTTTTAATTGCATTTTTTGATAATACTGTTGCCTGCATGTGCCTTGAGTTCCAAACCTGTATGACTCTGCAGGACTCTATAGCTTTTATCTGATCCCTTTTTCCATCCCCAAGTCACTATATCTTAGTAAAGGGATGGCAAATGTCTCTGACATTAAGTTAAAAAAACAAAAAAAATTATCTGAAATGAAAATTATCTGGCTACAAAATCTGGACCATGACTTGAGGTGAGATAAGATGTAATAAAATGCACAATTTTATAATGTTCCCATCCTCATGTTCCTTTCTGTCCCACCGTCCATCCATTCAGCCATGAACGACCTGCTGCAGACAATGGCAGTGGCAGGCGGTCCAGGGGCTCAGTGGGCTGGCAGCTCCGAGAACCTAGACGGCGCTGAGGGCGGAGACGCCGGCATGACGGGCAGAAGCAGGCGCGGCGGGCAACGCATGAAGGAGCTCGCCTTTTCCACCAACGCCATCGACTGTGCCGCCCTCACCCTGCCCTCTGCAGGGCACAGCAGGGCCAAGCTCCGGCTTCAAGTTAAAGGTCAGGGTGCTGGTTTTAATTGTGGGAGGGTATTGAGTCTCTGATGCATTTACTCATTTGGCTGATGTATTACCGACCACCTTTCAGGTATAAGAATAGATCTGTAGGTATGTTTGGGATACATTTTGCCCTTGTAAATGTCCATATATAGCAGACTGAGCTCAGAATTCATGTGAAGATAGTGAAGTTTCATCAGTTCAGAGTGGGGAAAAAAGCAGTTGTAGCATCATCCTCTTCTGTGTCTCAACAGATAATGTTTCCTGTGAGGATGTTGCGGGCTCCTCAGATGACCCCAAGAGTCAAGGTAAGACTTGACATAAAATTAAACTGTAGACTTGTCAGATGAAAAGGAAAAGGACTGGTAATTGCTGTAGCCTCTCAACACCAGCCAAGAATCTGAAGGCCTCTCAAACAAGGAATGAGAAAAGACTGAAAAGCCCCCAAAAAAGCAGGTCATGTCCTCAGCAGTCCCACTGCTAATCTTTGGGCTGCCTTCCTGCACTGCGATTAAGTCTGAACTACAGTTGGAAAAGCAATTTTAGTGGAGAGCAAAAGAGAGCGAGATCAGCCTCCACTGAAAGTAGGATTGACTCTATTCCAGGCTTTAGGGTGTTATCCAGGGCAGTTAATCTGCGACCAGGCAGCTATTCATCAGTTCTGTGCTGCTCTAATGTAGATGACCCAGTTGTTAAACAGCCACAAAAGTACTGACACACATTCCTAGCACTTAAGCTTGGTCTACACTCCATTCCCATCAGTTTTGTCTCTATTTTCCTTTAGTTTAAATGGGTTTTGTACCTGCCTACCCAAAATAAGTAACATATAGTCCCAGAAGATCATTAAACTGGTTCCCCAGGACATTGGTGTAGCATTAGTTCCCAACCTGTATTCTGCTCAGCTGATGAGTTTCCAGAATGCACTCATAAAATCCAATACATTGCTGTCAGACCCATTTTCCGGCACATCTCCATAATGGCTGGAGGAAGCTGCCTTCCACTTTGACACACCGGACATGACTTATAATGTATCAGTCATTAGTTCATCTTCTAGAGATGTTATTGTATCTATAAAGTCATTAATGGTAGTTTCAGATACGTATTGATTTTTAAAGCAACTTTCGGCTGCCACAACACTTTTGATTTAGTTTCATGTTTCTGTCTGTCTTTCAAACTATTGAACTTAGCTTTTGTATTGCAGGCAGCATTAATGAGAAGTGTGATGTATCCATTTTATGCATACAACCAGGGGGTGCTACATTGTGTATGTGTGTGTTTTATCAGGCCTGCAGGTGTATCGCAGTGCTACAGCTCTGTATCCCTCCCCTGTTGAACTGAGCATTATGTGCAGAGTGCCCTGTAGCATCTGCAGTAAGTGATAACTCCTCTGCACCGAATCCCACTCTGGGCCACAGACAGTGGGCTGGTTTCCTAGACATGATAAGAACTTGGATACTGATCAGTAATGTAAAGGTTAATTTTGAAATTCTAATTTGGTGTCATCCATGTCCTGAAAACCAGTTTGAAATGATTTCACGGTCCCTGGTTTCCACCTGAAACAGTCCCTGCTTACACAGGAAAGAGCAAGGTCACATTGTCACCACTTCTTTTTTCCTTTCCTTTCTTTTTGTGCCTTCTCACTTTCTTCCTCCTCACACTCACAAGACACAGGGCATCTAACTTCTTCTTTTAATACTAATTTACTTGCACTCTGAGATCCTGTTATTCACTATTGCCTGTATCAGTTACCCTTTATCCTTAAGGTGGATTGGTCCTTGGATTTAGATGCCTTGGCCCTTTCCTCTGTAGTTTTTGTTAACTAACTGACATATTGAGGATGCAGCCTGGCACTGAGCCACCCTTCCTGTCCCTCTGCCTGGCATGTGCCATCTGCTGCCCCAGCGGGAGACCTTCTATCAGACTGTTAGCGTACGCCTATGTGCTACTCTTTGTGTTAGTGCATGTTGGCGAGGAAACATGTACACGTATATATAACCTAACTGTGTGTGTGTTTGTGTGCATGTGTCTTTCCTCTTGTCCCTTACCTAGCCACCAGACCCTCCAGTCTCCATAGCAACAGGACCACCAGTAGTAATAGTAACAATAACTCCCACCTCACTTCTCCTCTGGAGGGCAAAGGTATGCTCCTCCTTCCCTTAACCCCCATCCTCCCTCTCAACTAACTACTCCTGCCATCCTCTTCTGCTCCCTTTATCTTTTTCTTTCATAGCTTTACTCAAACCTACTTTAAGGTGCCCTGTGGGTTTGGTTTTTCTGTCTGTGAGAAAAGAATTAATTGTCATATTCAAAATCAGTCAGATCTGCAATCGATTAGGCGATCTAAAGAAAATTAATAGCCAGCTCTTTTAATAACTGATAAATTGTTAAAGACATTTTACAAGCAAAAAGACTTGTCGTGTTCTTAAATGAGAGTATTTATATTATGTTAAAGCAAATATCTCAGGGTTTTGGACATTTAATTAGGTATTTACCATTGTTTTCTAATGTTTTGTAGATCAAATGATTAATTGAGAAAATTATTAAAGATAAATTAATTGATTAATTAATTAAAGTTTTATTGATAATGAAATTAATTGTTAATTACAGCCCTAAAATTAATATATTAGGATGTTCTGATATCCAGTAAGACAGTGTGACCGATAATTATATTTTACTGGCACTGGTTTATTTAGTAAATCCAAATGGATCACTGGTGCATTTTTACCACACTATGGTATAAAAATCATAAATTATAAAACATTCATCATCAGGTTTTAATGTATTTACAATTCAGAGCTTATGTGAATTTCACCACACTCCTAAAGTTGTTGTCTTTCCTCACATTTTCACATTATTTACAGTAGTCAATTAGAATTTATTTAAATTTGCTGCTCGAGATCTAAGCTTATTGTGTCCATCCATCATTGATGACTTGAAAATGAGAGGAGTTTTTATAATTTCCTTGTGACCTAATCATTGCCTTCCATTCCCACAGGCACACTGAACGGCAGCCTCAGCCGGCCTCACAGTGAGAGCAGCGGCGAGTTCAGCCTGAGCTTGGACCAGGACGTGTGGTCCAGCAGCGGCAGTAGCCCCGTCCAGCAGCCCACCTCCTCGCGCTCCTCCCACCAGAGCCCCCTGCAGCTGCGCAGGTCGCTCGACCCATCCAGTGCCGCGGGCAGCCCCGGCCAGACCCAGATCAGGAAGACAGGATCCCCAGGCAGCGAGGTACTTTCCCTGCAGCAGTTCCTGGATGAGGGTATTGATCCTGCAGAGGTGAGGCCTCTAAGTCAGTTACAACTGATGAGTTATGTTGCTCTTATCTTTGTTTTTGACTACAACCTGCAACTGGCTGATCAATTGACATCAATTTTTCAAGACTTGAGGCAATATCAAAGATTTTTGGTGTAAAACTG
The DNA here is from genome assembly GCA_033238685.1 of Lates japonicus. NCBI lineage: Eukaryota > Metazoa > Chordata > Actinopteri > Centropomidae > Lates > Lates japonicus. The sequence continues at coordinate 4,462 of BRZM01000573.1, forward strand.
CAGAATTTAACAAAACAATAAAAATCCTTTAACAGAATTGTATGATGTTTTTGATGGTACTGTTTCTTTGCGCTTTCTTCTGTAGTCTGGCAGTCAGGAGAACCTCACTGTAGATTCTCCTCGCCTCTCCACTTCCTCTGACCATGTGCAGAAAGAGCGCACTTCCACAAAGGGCCGGGGCATATTACGCTCTTCCAGCGGGAAGGCAGCGCCGGTGAGCTCCGACCGCCCACCGAGATCCTCGGGACAACCAGGTCGCCCAACCCTGCGGAAGGCGGAGAGCACCCGCGTGAAAGGCTCCGTCCCCATCCGCTCCAGCCTGTCTTCGCAGGGCAAGGCCACGTCCGTCTCGGAACGCCTGGACTCGGCTTCCTCCACGCTGCCCCGAGCCAGCAGCGTCATCTCCACGGCCGAGGGCACCACGCGGCGCACCAGCATCCACGACCTGCTCTCCAAAGACAACCGGCAGCCTGTGTCGGTTGACGTCTCTCCTCCCGTTGCCTCCACCAAGGCTGGGGTGCGCTCCCAGCCTACACCCAGTGAGTACCACCCCATCAGCACCAACCTAAAGGGATCCCTTATCACCACCACCACCACCCCTCTGCCCAAGTCACTCAGCTTACCTTGCCATAGCTCGGAGGATCCTGACCTCTCCACCCTCGAGTCTTTCCTCGGCCCTTCCTTCACTGTAGAATCAGTGTTCATGGACTCCATCTTTAGTGAATCAGCAGGCAAAAACCTCCCCTTCCTGTCTCTAAACCCCACCCTAGTCAGCAATATCAGTGGTCCACCTGTAACAAATAAAACCCCACCTGTCCCACCTGTCGCAAACCACATTTCCACCCAAAACCAGACCCCTCACAGCCAATCAAACGGCCAGATGAGGTCCAGCCCAGCCAGTCTGAAAGAGTATAGGGAGGGCGTTGACCCCAATCTTGTGAATAATCCAGACCAGTCACTGAGCCCAGAGGACAACCAGTCTCTGTGGTACGAGTATGGGTGTGTGTGAATGACAGGGAGGTTCTGGCTTGCTGATCTTTATACCAGACTTGACTTAAAGAGTGGAGAATGAAAGGATGGATAAATGACAAATCCTCCTCCTCCTGCATGAATTTATCAGAGCACTGTCTGTCTCTGTGTGGTGTATTGGTTTCATGCTTTTCTGTTTGCCATGGTGCTGATTGGTGATTTGCTGTTTTGTTTATTTTATTTTTATTTTTATTTTGTCACCTCCTGTTCTGACCTTTTTTCTGTCCTGTTCTGTTCTCTATGGTTGGACTTTGATGAATGTTCCTCCGTCCAACAGCCTTTACCATATTATTGTTTCCTCATCAAATCTGTTTCACTAGCTAACACTATACTATTATCTGCTGTAGCGGGTTTACACATCACAGTTAAGGCTTAGTATCTGGAGAAATGTTTGAGTTTCAGCCATAAAAAGCAGCAGAAATAGCTGTTTCTGATAAGGAGCAAAGCATTGTGGGACAGATCTCATGCTAGCAATTTATTTCAATATGTCAGATAATAGATTCACTTGTCACTACTTGTTTATCATGGTGTTGCAGTGTCACTGCTCTTAACTCAGTTGCATTATCCACTAAATTGCATGGCTTTGTTCTGTCTGACCTGAAACGCTCATTTTGATTACTGTGATCAAAATGTTTATGTTTATCCTCTTTTTGTTTTCTATTGACGGTGTGTATTGTGTTTGTTTTTGTACATTTGACCCCCTTTTTCTGTATTTTTTTTTTTTTTTTTTTTTTATACATATATTAACTGGAGCATTTGCTCTGTGGATGATGGGTTTTGACCTGGTGGACTTCTTGGGCTGGTGACAAAATGATGAAGCTTCATTCCCAGAATGATCTGAAGGGAGGATTTAGTTGGTTAAGTGAAAGTTGACAGTGAAGATAGAGGAATATGACCAGAGTGATTATTACATTTTAGTTGTACGCAGTTTCTGATGGAGTTATTGAAACAGGGAGTCATTACAGTAAGTTGAGAGTAGGCTGCAGTGGTCAGATTGTTTTGTGAATGAAGCTAACATCATTTCTTTTGGTATCTGGAAACTTTTATTTACCCATCCTGACATGCCACATCTTGAGAATGGTTAATATTTGATAATGTATTTAGACTGACAAGATCTTGTACAGATTGTTGTAATCATTAAGTTATAATCAAAGACGAGCACTGCTTTATGTGCCAATACTAGTAGAACCGTCTGCATCTAGATCCTTATTTATTTCTGCTTTTGTACTCTGTAGTCACAGTTTTGAAGTTGCTTTATTGTATTTATCCTGATCTACAGTATATGCAGGTATAAAGTAGGTGGAAATGATGAAAATGTTCTTGTCACTGTCTACAGATGTAACATAAACATTGCCTTTGTCCTACAGATGAGGAGGGCAGAAAGTCAAAAAGCAGGAGCGGGGAGCCGCAGCAAAGCTGCTAAACCCCTCCCTTCCCTTCACCCTCGTCTGTCTGCTACCATGCTGTGAGCGCGTGGTGAGTGAGTGCTGCTCGAGCGGGAGGAATATATGGGGTGGGATGGTGGAGGTGGTGGAGGGGGGGGGGGGGGGGTTTCTTGTCTCCATGGGAACCTAAAACATGGTGTAACAGATGTCGCCCATCCTGCCGTGCGCTTGCCTCCCCTGCTTCTCTAAGCTGTTACCCCAAAGCACCCCCATCAGACCCACCCCAACCCCCTTCCCCTCACTGTCCTGTCCGTTGCCTCACTGTCCCTGTGGTGCTAAACGCCTGTTCACAGAGCCTGATGGGACCCGGGTCTGCATGGCATATGGGCCGTTTTACCACGTTATGTCCCCAAGTCCCCCCCACAGCAAGAGGAGCTCACCGTGTCCCACCTCCTCCTCCTCCTTCTGTGATGCTTTTTGTGTTTTCGGTAAAGGTGACTGCTGAGTGTCCTGCTGGTGGAAAAAAAAAAGTAGACCCTTTACTGTTTTCAGGCTGCTCATTGTTGCTGCATGGCTTTGGTGTAGCGCTGAAATCCTTCCCCTCTTCTCCTTTCCTCGACAATGCATGTAGATCCAGGCCGGCTGCTGTCTCCTCTTGTGCTTCACTGACTGTCTTTACTGATACAATTTCTGACTTTGAAACTTTCTTCTTTCTCTGTTTTTTACTTTGTCTTTCTTTGTGTTCTGTCTTCTTCCACCATAGCTTCCTTATTTTCTAACCTGTCTCCTTTTCTTTCTTTTCTTACTCTTTCCACTCCTCTTTGCTTGCCTGGGACTCAGAGAGAAAGGTGGCCTTGGAGCTGTGTGTCTGAAGCCTAGTAGAGTTAATCTGCTGAGACCGTCTGCAGTGAGAAAAGATTGTATATCCCAGTTTCCGTTTTCTTCCCCTTTGTTTTTTTAAACCCAGGACACTTCAGTAGAGAAAAGTGGCTTCCTTCTCTGTTTTGTTTTTCTTCCTTGAATCAAGGAAACGAGAAAAATACTAAAAAATGTTGCGGTGAGAATTTTTTTTCTATAAAGACTGCTGTGGCAGATTGCACTGCCATGTGTCCTTCAGTATGTCGGACTCCTAGATGTGCACTAGTCTCCACGGACTAAGATTGAAGTGCCAATGTTCCCACAGCAGCCAAAAGGGCGATCTCAAACCAGACTGATGGCTCCATTTTGGACCCTCTGTGCAAATTCATCGTCAGCCAGACCTTCCTCTGCCCGATGCCACGATCACAAGAAAACAAGCGTTTTTGTAAACGGGCAGCATGCACAAGCAAAGACGAAACATTTTCAAAGCATGTCCGCACAAACGTTTCCGACTCAACCTACTGTCAGACTGAAGAATCACAATCTGCATGGAGCAATCAATCAGCCAATCCCCCCAACTTCCTTTGCCCGATCAAAGAGGAGGGATAGTGTTCAGTGGGGATTTTAATTGCCAGGATGCCAAAAGGACTTGGACTGGAAGCCATTGCAGCTGTGTGATTGGCATTTGCCAATCAAGAGTGAAGGTTGTGTGATCTGAGAGAGAGAGAGAGAGAGAGAGAGAGACTCATCTTGGGAGCGTTCCAGGTCACCTATATGACAGTCGACAGCCATGGCTCATGTCACCGCAGAGAAACAAACCCTACGCGCTCGCCATCTTCGCTTAAATTATATATCATCGTACAGTAGGTCATTGACCAAATCACATTAAAGCATCTCATTTACAGCTACCTGTTCTGCCCTGAGAGGGAAAATAAGACCATAAAAGCACACTGACACTTCATTAATATCACAGTATTGTGTATCTACTTTCTGAGAAGGCGCTCACTGTTTATAAATCTGACTGAAGTATAGGTGACCTGCGACTTGCCCGGTAAAATACAGAACATGTGCACATTTCTTTTGCTGTGATGTTGAACATGATGGTGATGATGAGACCCAGTGTTTTCCTCCTTTTCCACTTTTACATAAATCCATTTGATGTAATTAAAACTCATCAAGACTACTTTGTGCTCTTTTGTTTGTTTGTGTTTTTTCTTTTTTTTTAATGCCGAGCTCTCCCTGAGTGTACAGACTCAAATGTCCATGTTAACCTGCACACCTTTACAAAGACTGAAAATAGTGGAGGAGAACTCAACCCAACAGTATATAGAATAATTTAGATACACCTAGTTACGTAGTTAACTGGGGGTATTTAACTTTTATATTTTATAAGTCAATATTGCTGATAATACTCAACAGCCTTGAATGCAGTTGAGGTGTTTCTAACATTTTGTCCATCCTGTTTATATCAACGATGGAAAACTGAGTAACAAACAGTTTATAGTTTTTTATAGTAAGATGAGGAGGGCAAGGAGTGTGTTTAAAAGAGTACTGCACTGATTTCACATTGTACTGTGGGACCAGAAGTGTCCTCTTCTCTATTCTGTGCATTCTACCGATTTGTGTTAAAACCTTGGCCTACATTACCCATGATGCAACCGTTGACAGTTGCGTCAGAGACTCAAGTACTCAAGCAGAGATGAAGAGCAGACCACAGAGGACTGGTAAGTTCACTATTTTTGAACTCCACACCTCAGATATTTTTTTAAATCATTTGTAAACTTGTTTACAGCCGCAAGTGACTGATTTAAGACAGTTTAATAGATTTCGAAGCCACAAGTAGCTTTGCAAGACCTGTAAATAAACTTTATGTGTAAAATAAGTACAAAATAAAATAATATTAAACTCTTTCAGGTTTAATTCGAGGTATTTTCTATACTAAATTTATTTATTTACTGCAAAAAGCTGTAAATTGGCTTTCTTAAAATGTTGAAAAATATTGATGAAGGCTTCCTTCACAGCCGCGCAGGTGTTCTCACTTAGGGCTGATTAGTCTTATGACGCTCTCAGGTGCTCACAGACGGTGCTTGGCTGACATCTCACTGTTCTGTTAGTTTTGTTATACCTGTAAGGTCAGGATGGGACAATTTGGACAACCTATGCACAGAGTAGTGGATGGGCAAGCCAAGCACAAGCTCACAGGTATTGTATTTACAGTTAATATTTGTTTGAAAGTCACCTAAACGACTACGAAGAGAAAAAATGACAAACACTCGCGTAAGGACTGTAAAAGACACAGAGTGAAAGCAAGGACAAGCTACCTCATCATCCATCCATCCATTTTTCTTAGTACAAGATGTTTGATGACCCTGTGCAGTTCCTAGTGTAGTTGTGCCCAACTTAACCTGACCAGACTTTCCCCTTGTTTCCTCTTTCCCCCTCGGCCTGTGTAGAAACCCCGCGCCCCCACTATGATGGACTATATCTGTACGTCATGTCCAGGATGGCGCGCCTGTAGTGAGACACCACAGAAGAACACACCTGCCTGAGTGATGGAGGAAAGACATCGCCTTGAATCAGAGGTAGGAACACTCACCCTCACCTAGGCTTAAAGGATAAGTTAACTTTTTTTCAAGTCTGTCCTAAAACAATAGTCACGTTCCGATAATCCTATACACTGAAACAGTTTTTGCTTGCTGTTATTCCTCCTGTGCAAACTGGCCATTAAAAGATCCCTTCATGCTTCAGATGGGGGAGATCCACAGTTCTTCTATCCAGTCTGTGTGCTGCTCAGCCACTGATTGATGTGTTAGGTCTTTGGCACTCCCTGGAGGTGACTGTCAGTACTGCAGTTAAAACAGATGTAGTAATATACCGCACAGCTGTGTGCAAAAGTTTGGCCACTCCTGAGCAAATTGTATGTTTAGTTAATTTTTGAGGTGAAAAGAGTAAAAACAACCCATGCAGTGTGCACTGTGTGAACTTAAAAGAATTGGGGAAAAAATTAACTAATTGTGTCATGCGCAAAAGATTGTACACCCTAATGAGTCGGTACTTGGTAACTTCCCCTCTGGCAGATATCACAGCTTGCAAATTGTAGCCAGCTTAGAGTCTTTCTAGTCTTGATTTAGGAATTTTAAGGCACCCCTCCTGTGACCACTTCCAAGTTCTGAGAAATATTTGGGCTGTCTTGCAGGTGCAGGTTGTTTAAAATCTACCCACAGATTTCCAGTGATATTGGACTGAGGACTGTGAGGGCCGTTTCTTGAAGTAGTTCATGGTGGATTTGAGCTGTGCTTTGGAACTTTGGTCTGTTGTAGAAGTCGGCCTCTTTTCACTTTCTTTACTGACTGCAGGACATGTGAAGAGTTTGCTGATATTTAGTGGAATCCATTTTCCCTCCTGTCTGTGTGTTTCCTGTGCCACACAATCTCAAAGTAGAATATTTTCATCCCCCATCATGCTTAACAGTTAAAGGGGGAGTTACCAAGTACTAATTTAGTAGGGTGCAGATATTTTTGTACATGTACAATTACTTTGTTATTCTATTCTGGGCCATATGGTTGAGAGCAATACTTACTTTTTGAATACTGATATATAGCACATAAATAGTAAGAATATGCAAAATCATCAGAGCAATGGCAAATATATTTAACAGTATTTTACTGTTGTATGTTTTAAACATGTAAACCAAAACGTAAATGCATTAATATTTCATTACAATTTCCTTACAGTCATTATTTAAAAAGATAAATATTTAGATATTTAAATACTATATATTAATGTACAATACCTCTGGAACTTGATAAATGATCAACAACATTTGTTTGTGTTTTAAGCTGCAACAAGAGAGAAATGGACACCAATATTGAAATGCTATTTTTTATTAAGTACTCTTTAATTTTCCAGTAATAACAAAGCTATGAAGAACAACCACCCAAACAAACACATGATAGTTTTAAATGTATGATTTTTATTAACTGTATGGTCATGCAAAAATCCAGCATCCAATTGAAACTCAGAGTATAGACATATGTAGCCCCTTTAGTATAAGGTTACAATGCAATAAATTTACTTACAAAGGGGTACATACAAGCTAAGGCTTTTGCTAATCTTTTATGCGTTTTAATGTGAGATAACATCACTTTGATTTTGATATCTCAGACAGAGCCATTCCATTACCTCGAGGATGCAAGTAACATAGAGTTCCATTTCTTTATCAAGTAAACAGTGAAAAATTACCAGAAAGTAGACATGCATATTTCTTCCATTTGTAAAACTGCATATATAGTGTTGCTGTTGAAGATTGTGGATTTAATTATACTTTTACAACATTTGTTTCAAGAATCTTTTTCTCCCCTCAGTTCAGTCAGGTACTGTTTTAATCTAACATGTATGAGACATTTGCCAAAGTATCTGAACTATATGGTTCATTTTAGTTTTAAAACTTAAATTTATATGAAGCAAAACAACCGACAGCTAATTACTTTACCTAACTGTGAATGATGTTTCTCTTGTAGGTAGTTGGTGCCATCAGCCAAAAGTTATTCTGTGTAAAGTTAAGTTTATATTTGGTCTCATATACTACATACAGCAGTGAGGCTCAAAAGGTGATAACCCTGTTAAGTTAAAACATAATCTATTACGTAACAATGGATCTGGAAGTTCACTCTGTAGTACTTCTGTGGAAGCAAAGACAGGCCAGAATAATTTTAATTTGATGCACAAATTGATTGTGACTTAATTTTTTACTGAATAATAATGTTGACATTTTATTTAGGTGGTGCAGTTTAAACCACATAAATTCACAGATAGTGAATACAGTGGTATTTAAATCTGAGCATTCAGTGTTTTGTAGTAATTGAATTTCCCAATTAGGTGGAGAAGATGAGGGGCCGTGAGTGGATACAGCTTCATTTTAACAAGTCATAAGGCAAAAACCTTGGGAATGTATATTATTATTGTTATATTATGTTGTGTTAAACAACACAGCATTAAAAGGAAGAGTAAGAGCGCTCACTGCACCAGCTGCTTATTCTTTTGACTCAGAGTCAGAGTAGACTTGTTATGTCAGGAAAAACACAAGTCTAACTAGCAAAATGAATGCTGGCTCAGTTCCATTAAAGAAGAGAGCAAAACCAGGACCTTGGTACTGGCAAAACTTAACAGGATGCAGCCCAAATTGTTATCATTTACACCCGTACCTCTCCTGCTACAACATGTCAGAATATCTGCTGTGGCTTCATGCTGTATTGGTCGGACACAACTGCTGATTTCAACTTGATCCAACTGTTCAGATACTTTAGCAAACTCTTAACTATGCAGCTGTTTGTTCCCTCAGATCAGTTTCCTTTCTCTCAGTTTACCTGTGCCTCACACTTTGATTTTAAACATTCCCATTACTGTGTGGAAATATACACACAATGAAAGAAAAGCATCTTGTCGGATTGGTGGTATCAACAGACAACTGGGCCGGTGCCCACAGCACAAACAGAACTACTTAGAGCCATAAAAAACATCACATAGTTTCAGTACTGGTTTTACAACGCATCGTTGTCATGGTGCAAAAAGTGGTTGGGGGGGGGGGGGGGGCAGCACAGTTTTCATGGCGTGTCAGATATGTCACAGCACTCAGAAAGAAGCACAGGCGGTTGATACAGTAGGACAGGGCTCACAAATGATTCACAACTTTTATTCTTTTTCTTTTTTAAAATCTGCTCAACTGTGTCCATGCTTGTACATAGACGTGATATGTGATGACTTGAAGCATCGTTGTGGTTTCTGCTTCTAGGTGACCATCAACAACAGCCTACCTACTGCATGAGTTACAATGGAGCAGCGTAGCCACAGAGACAGGACAGACGGTGAGTCTCATCTCTCCGCTGGTACAAAGTCACACACTCAGTTTATACAACACAGTGAAAAAAAAAAAAAAACAGTGCTGCAAAGTTTCACCACTGACACAGAGATATGTTTTGTCCTCCTTAAAGGGAGAATCTTTGATCTCATGTGCTTATATGATGTTGTGAATTTCAATACAATTAGCCACAGAAGTGTATTAAGTGTGTTTTTGCCTCCAAGATTTCAGCATTCTGTGTGTATTGATAAGTGTGTAAGGGAACAACGGGCACAGTAAAAAAACAGGGTTGTGGCAGTCTCAGCCTCCATTCAGTTCAACCCCTAATTTTTTTTATAGTTCTGGCTAAAACAACTGATAAAAATATCAACATCAAAACACTAACAACTACAACGTTTACAACAGAAACTTTGACAAAAGGGACCAAGTCTATTGATTGCCATCAGCGAAGGTCCCACAACTCCTCGGTTGCGGCCCCATCAAGTGCTTTGTTTTTGTCCAATCCTCAGCTGTATCTCTTTTTACATGCTTTTATAGTGCTAGGACTTCACAGAAGCACAGCGTGTCAAGACGGACAATATACACATTTTAAGAACACAATCAAAACAAGAGACAGGCATATGGTGACATCATCATCATTAATACTACACGGGGTGGCTGCTACTAAGACAGTGATTTGGGGGTATCAGATGTGCAGAGCATAAGAGGCAGGAAATGATGATTGATTGAAGTAGAGGGTAAGAGGTAGGTGGAAGGAGTTCATTCTGGCTTAGCTTAACCTGAAGCTGGGTAGAAAGGTTCTACCCTCAGAAGAGCTAACACAACAGCATAAAGTCTTAAGTAATTGTGCAGAAACAGTACAGGCCATTAGATAATTCAAAGAAATCATGCTCACATCAAAATACACTAAAACAGATTAAGAAACTAAAAGCTAACATGAGAGTGTCCAGCTTTTACATTAGGTAGTTCTGGGAGATGTGACAAGCCAGACTTGGACTCTGCATATGCCCCAATGCTTGACTCCAAACACTGCAGGGCAGACAGATGGAGCCCCTCTGCAACTTCAGGATGAGCTGGCCTGGATAAGTTGTGTCTAAAGTCAAGAGAGGCTCAACCCTAAAGGCTGAAGCACAGGGAACTGAGTGTGTGTGTGTAAAAGTGCTATCGCAGGTGTATGCATGGTGTGTGTGTTTGTATTACACCTAGGGACATCAAACAGAAAAATACAACCATTAACTCCTCATGCTTAACTCCACCCCTACACCCTGAAAGTAAATCATGTTTCCTTTCTCCTATATAAATATCTATTTATAACAACTCTATTAAATAAAACCTTTGATTAAAAATCCTTTTTCAACAACACAAAATACTTTAAAATACACCATTCATGAGATAAAATCAAATGCTTAATAATACATAATAAAAAGACAAAATAAAAATAAAGGTCCCTTCAGCAACATATCACATTGCTCAAGCCCTTTAAACATTGTGCACAGATGCTCAAACCTGACACTCTAAAATGGGTGTTAAATTTGACATTGAGGATACATGTTCTATTCCCATAAAACCCCTTCAAGTTGACATAATTCTGGCTAGTGCTGTAAACAAACAACACTTGTATTAAAAGTAGACATTCTGCTGTTTCAAGACCTCATATTATACTTAAGTTTCAATTCCTATTCACTATGTGTGAAGTGTATTTGTTTTTCTGTTATACAGGATATATATATATATACCTATATATATTATTTTTAAAACATGTTAATACTTTTCCAGACAGCAGACAGAACAGACAGGGGAAATAAAGGCCATGGGAGAAGAGGAGACCAGACAGCACCACCCCTGTGTTACCAGAAGTACACCATCTGTAAGAAGGGCTGACGCTGTGGCCTCACATTTACCTCCGCTAGCTAGGGTTGGACTGATTGGTGTTGGTCAGTCATTCAGTCAGGCTTTTGATATGCTTTTTTGTTTTGGGTTTTTTGGTTATTTTTTTATTTTTATTTTTGTAATGTATTTCCTCTTGTAAGTTTTTACAACCTTTCCAAGGCAGCCTCTTCCCAGCCAGATCCAGTACCAACTGTAATCATGGAGATAAATGCTCCAAAACAGCTTTTTAGACTCTCAGGGCAAAGTTGAGGCAAGAATGCAATGGTTAGTGTGTAAAATGTATTTCCTAATGGCAGTATTGTGATAATTTTGATTAATTCATCCAGGTTGAGAACTACATAATTTCTTTACCCAAGACAATGGAGGTGAATGAATTTCACTTGTGTTTTTATGTCAAAATTAGAATATAAAGAATTATAATGACCTAAACTGAATGAATTTATAGTTATCTTGGTTGTCAGTACAGAGATTCTGTCTTTGGATTTTATTGGCATATTTTAGCCCAGCAATTTCTACAGGCTCATGCAACCCTGATGGACTTTTTGTTTTCCTATGAGACGTGTCACCACCCAGACCAGGGTAACCAACATCTCCTATTCTGCAGCCAGACCCCAGGGAGTGGGGGCTCACCAGTGGCCTCTCTGCGGCAGGGTTCGGACTCATGGGGCCTGGTTGACCCAGCCCCCAAAATGCTCGGGCTGAGTTGCCACCCTGTGTGCCCACCACCGCAGGAATAGAACTGGATTCCAGAGGTACGCAGGGTCCAGGGGACCTGTCACCTCACCGGCAGAGAGAAGCAAGAGTTGGTGCAGGAGGCGGAGCTGCCATCAACCAGACAAGGTAGGGCTCACCTCCACACACTGCACTGGCCTGAATACTGCCTTCTACAGTCTTTGGGCAGGGTCCTAGAAAGGGCAGCACCTGGACCTCAGGTCCTTGGACCTCTCTGCACAGAAGACTACAAAGCCTCACTCGCCTATCCAATGTACACAATTCAGAAGTTATTTTGCTTAACTTCATATGAAATACCCCTTATGTTCCCCACAGCTGTAATTAATATTTTCTAATCATCCTAATACCACCATACTAACACCGCTAAATTTGTCTGCTTATTTCAACAGCAGGACTGGTAGTTACACACTGAAGCTGTTCTTGTTTCTTTAACATTTAGGACTAAACTTACCATTACCAGAGTTAGAACAGGCAGCCTTATATGGCAAATTAAACAGCACTGATGCTGATAATGAAATCAAAAATGTGCACCTCCTCATGAACAGGTGACATTCATCAGGCTATGAGTAATTTAGAGAATTATCACAAGATATTGCATGAAGCTTGCATAGTTAAATCTTACTTAGATAACCCTTATTGCGTAGTGATCAGTTTTCATCGAACCACATCAAAGTAGTTCGAATGAAACTGTCTGTATCAAGGTCTGTGGATTAGTCCAGAGGCCTCAAGCAGAAACATTTTTTGTATCCTTATGCCCAACTGAACTCCTTTACTAAATCATCATCATCAAACTCTGTAAACTACACAAACTCTGTAAACTGTTGATTCAGCCTGTTTTGGCTCAGGAGAAGATGGGTTTGAATATCATAGGAATCAGTGCCCCAAACTGCTAAGTATAAGGCTGTTCTGCTCTGTCTGTGGGCAAGTTTCATTCACATACATGTAGAGAAGGGTAGAAAAGAAGAATGTCACACCGCAGAGCCCTCATGCCCTGCTGTTGGAAATCAGCAGACAAAACATTAAGCAAATGAGCAGTGTTAGTAGTTATCAGGTGTATTTTTAGGGTTCCTAATGTACTTCAGACAGAAATTAAGAAAGAGATGAGAAGATTGCTTTCAATTCCTTCACAGTATTTAGATGAGTTCGAGTCAGGATGTCCATAGCTTCCAGTTAGTTTAATGTAAGATTGTGTTATGGGGAAAACATCCCGACTCAAGTCTATATTTAATGCACAGACATGAGTGGCATCAGCTTCCAATTCTGCATGTGTTGCAAAAATACTGAACTATTCCTTTGCTGGGTCAACATTAAATTACAGTATGTGTCTTCCTTCCATTTCTCCAAACTGGATTTCAAAATGATGTTCAGAAAATTAATGTCAAGTGTGAAACCAATAAAATCATAATCTGCCAGTATCATGTTTGTGAAAATTTGTCTTTTCATTTTAGACGTCAAGATTTACTGTTAATTTTGTCATGCCTCCAGCAAACTTGAAGCCTGTTATCTCGTTCTAAGGCAGACACCACTCATCGGAGAAGAGTCCTGGGGAAGGGACTAACCCAATAGGGAGCAAGGGAGACTAACAGTTTTTCGTTGCCTCGAGGCTGTAGGATGCATATTGTAAAGTTTTAAAAAGAAAAATGTTGCACAATAAAAATCCCCAGGAACATCCAAATAACCCAGTAAAGAGTTTTTACAGGACAGCTATAATCCTAGGATGCAGCATAAAACCTTATTACCCCTTGAGACTGCTCATAATAGCACCATCACCTTGGCCTGAGCTCACACTGGGGTTCACTGTAGGTGCAGCCGGGCCCTGAGCAGGGAAGGCATTGAGCCACGGCATCACAAGCGATGCCACACGCTGCCTCCTCAGACTGGCACATGAGCGCCGCCGCCCCACAAGTCAATGTACCGTGTCAGACGGATGTAGATGATGCAGGCGCGCCTCGCTAAATCAGATGGACATGAAGCTGAGTGATGGTGTGACTGGTTTTATTGTTTTACCAGCACCGTGATGGAAATGTGCAGCTAAGCGTGTTTGTAAACCGACTTGTCAGGTGTCAATGTAAAGTTGGCAACCCAATTTGATAATATTTAGTATATTATAGCTGCTATAGGAAATACCTGCTGACAGCCTAAGCTGCTGGGGGAGCTAACTGTTTAGATTAACTGATCACTTCAATCACGCTTACTGCCCTTGGAAGTAATGGACACATTATAGATGTCTACTCATCATTTATACACCAAAATTCAAAGCAGCGAAAGATTACGTCCCCTACTCTGTTATTGATATCAAAGATTTGTAAAATGATAAAATGACAGGTGCAATGATTAAGTCATTTTAAGCAGAAAAATGCCCCAAATTCACTGGGTCCAACTTTTCAAATGAATATTTGCTGTTGTCTTGTCCTCTACAATAGTAAACTGAATACCTCTGTTTAGACTTATTGACAAAGTAAGTAGTCTGGAATAAGTCAATCTCAGCATTTAGAAAACCAATTAATTGAGAAGATAAAAGCTAAAGTAAAATATTTTAAAAACTGGGCGACAAAATTTATGAGAAGTACATAATGCTATCATGCTTTTTTGGAGTAAGGATACGAATAAAGCCTCATGCAGTCATACAGACTTATTCTCAAAAAGGCAGTATAGGTGGATTTAAGATGAACAGATAAACTGCTCTCTTCACAGGAGAAAACATTCATTTGCTTTTATTAATTACAGGCTTATCTGAATGAAATTTGAATTAAATATGTCACCAAAATTTATTTTTTCTTTAAAAAGATATCTACAATAAAACCTGATTCAATATTAATATCCACCATATCATCATCAACATCATGGTTCGTCAATTTACTGAGGTTTTTTGTATTTAGTATTTTTTAGTGGCATATTTTTTCACAGCACGCTTATATATTTTAGTAGTTCTCACTTAGGTACCCTCAGGTACCTCATTTTAATGCAGGTCCCTTTTGTACATAGAAACGCCACTAGTCAACTTTACTTTACAAAACCACAGTAGCACCCTTCTGTCTAGAGGTCACTGGCTGCCCTTCCAACAGCAGCACCCACTTTATCATTTAGTTTGGCATGAATTAGATTTCCCCAGTAATTTGTCTTAATAATGCAGATTTTACAAGCTCTTTAATTTTGATAATTACACAACACCGAATCTGTAGACTAAATTATTGTCAACAAAGTGTACCTGTAAGTTCACCGAGAACAACTGAGCACGAAAATTGGATGAAGACTGCACACATAACCACAAAACTGAGACTGAAACTGAACTTATTTATCTCAAAGTAGAACTTGTGAAAGTCCATGCCCTCCACCAGGTTTCCAAGAGTTTGGTCTAAAAGAAGTCAACCAGGGTCACAGATTCTCCTGTCAGAAGAAAACACGAGCATAAATAAACATTGCTTTTTCTTAAAAGAATTCTGTCCCGAAGTGGAGTGGCCTGTGAAGAATGATGAGGCTGAATACAGCAGAACAGATGACATGACTTGATGCTTAATGAGATCAAGGTATGCTGAACCTAAATAAACATTCTGAAGTTAACAGTGTATTTTTATAAGAAATAAATATTTTTATTTGTGTTATAATAAAATAAAAAAATAAAATAAGGAACCTATTAGAAGACAACTAGTCCACAGAGAAGTTTGAGTTGGATGTGCAACCACGTAAGCCTCAAAATTCCATTGTTGATGGGCCCAATCAACTGTTCTGTCATTCTTATTATCTCCTGTTTACGAGGCTGGAAACAGTGAGACAGAGAGAAAACAAGGAGGCAGAGGGGAAGACAAACCAGAAGAGGTTAAAGGAGGTCAAAACTATTTGGAGTTTGGACATGCCAGTATCACCACCCTAATGTTCTCACGTGACTGCATTACAAGGCTGAAAACCCCGACATTTTCCAAATAAGTTCATCACTGGGCTCTGCCTCTATAATAATGACAGTGACATTTGAAGTCAGCTCAGCAAAACATAATAACACTCTCTGTTTGCTTCGAGACATCCCCAGTGAATCTCCAAATGTCTCTAACCAAAAAAAAAAAAAAAAAACCACTGAACTTAAAAGTTCTTTCATCAGCAATAATAAAATTAACACCACCAATAAAATCCACAGCAATTTTAAATTAAACCACAAACATGGGGAGATTGTACATAATCACCAAATACACCAGAAATTAAGAGAGTGGGCACACAATTCAAGAAAAGCAAGTATACCACACCGTAAAGTTAATAAACCCAAACACACACCAGGGCTTATGGATGGATATGATTAATTAACATACAACTGTTGAGCCAGAAAACCCTCATGCACTCGCATGAAACACTGTAACTATAAAGTCTTAAAAAATAAGTCTGTTTGTTTCAAGTCCTTAAACCTGTCATCAAGTGGCAATAGAAGTTAAAACAGACAGTATGAACACTGCTCGAGGAGATTTCACATACAATCGGCACAACCCGCCTGGCACTTACTCTGCTGCGTGTTGCTGCTGCTGCTGCTGCTTAATCGTGGGGTGACACAGGGGACTCCTTGGTTCAGGACAGGAGCCTGAGCTGGACTTGTCTGAGTTACAGAGTCTGGGGCTGTTATATTCTGTGACCAGCTGCTGGCAGGTACAGTCATCCCAGTAAGATAAAGTTATATTTAGAAGCTTTAGAGCTATGTATATGTGCAACAGTAGCATTTACATTGTTTATCCCGCAGAAAGTATGATAAACAGCGATTACAGGAAATTAGACTTGAGTTATAAATGAGCATCAGAGAGTGCAGAGAGGGAGCAGTAGTCTGCAGTCAGGCCTGGATGTCAGTAGATGGCAGCACACAGGAGGGCAGAGGGTACTAGTGCAGTAACTGGTGGAAGCGTGGAAGGAAGAGATCAGATTTTTTTTACGTTAACATGTCTTGTTTTGCTTGTGGGTAGATTTGTTGTTGAGGGTCTGTTGTCGGGTGCAGAGAAAGTTCGGGACAAAGTCAGAGCTGAGCGTTAAATCAGGCAAACTTCTGCCAATCCCAGGCGGGTGGTGGGCAGTGAGGAGACGGGTCGGGTTCGTTCTCGGTTGTGCTGCACTGGCTTAACACTGCACTGTCTGGTACCAGTGGACTCACACAGACAGCCACTGCCTCACTACAAGACAAAACACACAGACAAACAGAGTAACATAGGCAGAGAGTTTGAGAAGATTCAGCAGTTCAGTAGGAACTCATAATTTAATCTATCCACACAGCATCCATCACATGTCTCAGAGCCCAAGGTGATATCTTCAAGCTGCTTGTTACGCTTGACCAAAATCCAACACTATTCAATTTTCATTCACATAAAAAAGAAAAGTAGCAAAACTGGTTGGTTACAGTGGTTAAGTTAATTACCCTCGTCAATCTACTAACAGACTAATTAATTGACTAAACATTTCAACACAACAGCTGAGTATTTTATCACTTATTACAATGCATGAAATAAATACCGATATAGAGATCAAGAGGTGGAAAACAACTGCATATATACACACAGGCAGTCAAAGCCAGCTGATTGAGCACAGGACCATAAGAAACATAAGCTGACAAGCCACACCATGCACGCCCACTCTGTGCTTCAAAGCAAGTAAACGTTCGAAGTTATGAGCGCAAGTATCAAGACCGGCATGAAGATAAGCAGCCTGTTGCAACTACAAATACAAACCTAGCTTAGACTGGAAAGTAGTGTGGAGAAACCCACGAGCTGCACCATACAAGGTGTATGGTTACAGCAAAGAATGAAGGCACGCAATTTAAACCTTAAATAACTGATTTTTGGCCACTTGGGGCAGTGGAAACAAGCAGCAATATAACACTACCACATATTGTTAACTTGTTAGCAAACAATAGCTACAGAGCAACGTTATCATTCAGCTGAAGTCATGCTTTGGCCACATGATGAATATAAGTTCATTGACTTCGTGGTTATGTATGTATTTGCTTTCACCAACTCCTGAGGGAAATATCGGTTACTTAGTCACTAACTTTTTTGTTGAAAACAGCTGAAACAACATTATGAGAGCGTGAGTGAA
Organism: Lates japonicus; assembly: GCA_033238685.1. Classification (NCBI taxonomy): domain Eukaryota; kingdom Metazoa; phylum Chordata; class Actinopteri; family Centropomidae; genus Lates; species Lates japonicus. The sequence goes on from BRZM01000573.1 coordinate 22,270, forward strand.
CCAAACAATGACAATGCTAAACAACAAGCTGAAAACTCAACATAAAGCTCCATAAAGAGAGAGCTAACATTCAACTGGATAATCCTCTGTAGGTTCACCATTGGCTGACCACGCTCAGCCACACATTGTTTCTTGCTATCACACATACACCTGCCCCGAGAAGGTGTGAGTAATTTCAGTAGTTAAGGCAGTACTTAAACTCAAACGTGACGATCCAGTGGTGCAACAGGCTGCAGAGAATGTGCTGCAGAATTGTTGCTGTACATTTGCAGACTATGTGGACATTCCTGGTCACTTTTCTGTACCCTGGCATTCGCCAACCCAGTGGCTCATCTTAGAGACCCTGATGTTGCAAATGGAGGAGCTGACGCTACCCTGCTGTGTGTCTGCATTGTGAGAAGACAAATCTTAAACTAAGTGTATTCAACCTCAGAGAAGGACAGAAGAGGGAACAGGAACAACAGCTCTTGATTATGCCGCCAAGGATCAATTATAAGATCAAGTGCTGGTAAACCCAGGAAAGCTGCTCGCGCACCTGGATTAACTCTTCTGAAAGCTGCAGTGGTAGCCTCTGTCCCACCTCATTCACCTGAAAACATTAAAAAGGTCATCCCTCATAGTAGACAACCAATTAAAGGCTTAAGTGGTGTGATGGCACCACACACCACGATACCGGACAATCAAAACGAGGCACAGATAACCACACACACGGTGGACAACAGTGAGCCGCTTTGATGCATCAGATTCATGTGATCCTGTGTTTGAGCCTTTGGCACCTGATGTAAATACTGTAAGAGCAGCATGTCCTCGTGCTGAACACAGTGGCGTTGTCCTATCAATCAGATTCTCCAACAGATCCTGAGGCTGTGAGCAATTAAACAGCATCGACAAACTAACACACCACCACGTTGTTGGGTTTGCACTGAAGTTAACGCGAATAGAAAACAAGTATTTTCTGTTTTCATCATACATGCAATAGGCTGACATGAAACTGCCTTGTGTTCATGTCTTTCCCAGATACTACAGTATTGGAAACTTATCCAGCAGACACCATTGCATTCAAATATTAAATGAAGAAAACAGTAAGGAGATACATCATGATATTGCTCTATCTGATCCGAAGTATAAAGTGAACAAAAGAGGCATGCAGAGTAGGTGAAAGTTGACAAGTACCTTTCCTACCTTTCATCTCCTCCTCTTCTGCAGTTATTACAGCCTCTGTGAGCCCTGTCAACAGAAAGGGTTGAGACAAGACACGAAAAAACAGAGAGATAGGCAGAGGAGTAAGAGAGAGAGAGAAAGAGGATAAGGAGAAAAGAGCACAGCAATGGCAAATCATTTTTCCAATGTGGAAAGTGATGGGATTGAAGCTTTGGACACTTAAATGCCCAAATTGACACAACAGACAACCTGATGGGACAGATGGACGGGATGGACAAACTCCTCCCAGGGCACAAACCATTTGCATGCACAGAGGGAAGCAGAGAGCCACACATGTCAAAGCAACAAAGTGTGCGAGCGATTTGAAATCCTGTCGTTGATTCAAACAGGAAGGAGGCAAGGACGTCAGTGTGTAACTGTTCCTCAAGAGGAAGCAAGCCAGTGAGGGCAAGCAGAAGTTGTGAGAGGAGCGTCGATGGAAGAAAACTGTGTAACAGCATTTCATTGTGTAAAGGATACTATTGTTTAGCAAGCTTGTCCACCAACATGACAGTGTAAGTAGAGTGGTAGCTGGTTCCTGTTTTTAAAAGTCTGACATGAGATTTAAGATAGCAGTATGTGTTGCTGTTAAGGACAATGTAGGTTTTCTTCATATAAATTGTGATTTTAAGTTTCATGGATCCTGAAAGGCACCACTGGAACAATTATATACTTTGACTGGTAAATAATCATAATCATCTAGAGTTTCTTTAAAGTGTTTTCTAGTTGTCGAAATCAATAGCACCTCTGCTAACATTAGAAGGAATAATTTATTTTTATGAAACATTATATTTGGCTTGCTTAAGGCAAAAGCAGTGGTGTTATGTATCACATGTAAGGCCACATACTTTGTTTAAAACCATCATTTAAAGGCTACATTCATTACAGGATGAAATGAGGATCAGGATCTGTCTGATTCAGTTCAGCAGGTGACTGGATCGACCACATCGAAGCATGTTTGCTTTGCGTAAAGTATTCATCAGTGGCATGTCGCAAAGTCAGGGGAAAAAGATAAAGCTGGAAAAGCTGCCCAGTCAGTCGCACCAGTGCTGATGTGTGTATAAGAACTTTTAACCATCCTAGTTAGTATTGTGGAAACATAGTCTAAGTAATTGAATTTGTATTTACTCACATTAATATCATCAAGTTTGCCAAGTTATTTTCCTTTATGATGTCATGATGCTGAATTAATAATTGATTTAAAACTGAATTGCAGAACTCTTTTGCTCGCTTGTTTTTTTTTTTTTTTTTTTTGAATCTAATTTTTACCCCAATTCATTTGCTTCCCGAATCAGGTCCAACACCCAGTGCAACAACAAGAGATCTGATAATAAATGTTATATGTTGCCACTTAGTTTGGCCCACTCTCAACTGTATTCAGCATTAATCATCATAACAGAATAAGAAAATCCAAATATTAATTGGCAAAGTTAAAAAACAACTTTTTAACCTTTAGTTATTCATGCATCAATATAGCTACGACATTTTCTAAAATGTACACTGATTAAAATAATACAATGAAAGTTCACATTATTCCAGTGGCTCAGTAATGGTGCACCTTCACACTCGGCTGAAATGTCAGCTACACACACCACAAGCAGAAATGATTTCTAGTAGTCAGGTAGAATAATAATGAACTATGCTGACAGAAGCAACTCATATTAGGTGCACAATGAAGTGTGTAAACAGTCATTGTTAGTGGGTTTTTTTTTTTTTTCTTACAGTTTTTTTTGTTTGTTTGTTTTTTGACAGTGATGTGTGGAGGTACTAGAGAAAATCCTCCACCAGTTACCCAAGTAGTGTTAGTAGCGGCTGGTGGCTAGTGTGGTGGCAGAAGGAGCAGCTACCTTGGTGCTGTCAGTCAAGGTACAACAGTTGTCTGGGCTTCCTGGGGAGGTAGGAGACACTTCATCATGCAGGGATGGATGGTGTGAAGCACTAGGAAAATGCCAGGGAATATCAATGTATTCTAGTAAAGGCAAAACATAAGACACGTAGCACACCAAAAACAAAAGCACAGGAGCTACAGCACAGAGGCTGTGGAGCATTTATGGTGATTAAATAGATGACTGTAGATGTCTGTCTGTTCCTCATTGGCCTACAGGATCATTTAAGAGTCTCCAAAATGCAAAAAAAAAAAACCAGCCATGAACACTCATGAACAGCTAAACACATATTCACCAGCCAGGACCATGACTGAGGAGGAGGGTTCTGTGAGTGACTGTATGCTCGTGGAAGCGTGAGTGCTGGTGCTATGTCATGTCATCCAGACGTTATCGTATTTACCAGGTTAAACACATAAATGCAGTTCACTTCAACATCCAAGCTTCATCTGGGAAGCTCTGATATATCCAATTTGGTGCTAAATAATTACAGAAGTATCTGAAAAGCAAATGAATACTGATGCATCAATGAACTAGGATAACAAGTGCTCCAAAAACACACAATATGATGCACTCAGTTTTATTACCTATGCTATATTAGGATCAAGGTCGAGCATAAGAAATAAAATTAAACTGAGGCCACTGTACTGACATTTTTTGTGTTTTGGAAGTGCAGCTATTCTAATTCATAAGCTGAGAGCAGCCACTTCACCCAGAAGAAGCTTATTTGTACTGCACTGCACAAAACTAATGATTATCACCTGATTTCTCTCATTCATTCATTCAAGTCGTGTGATGCCATGAGCACTTCAGACTTGTGACCATGTGAATCTTTTCCCATTACAATTACCCATCCTTCATGGGGTAACGGCTACATTTGCCATGTTGACTATGTGTTTGTGTAGCCACTCCTCGTCCTCAACCTTGACCCTGCTGCAGCGACATTCAGCACAAAGCAATTCAAGAGCTCCAAGTGCTGCATTGCTTGGAAAACAAACCCAGAGTTTAGTGGTTCAGTCAGTGAGTCACACACTCCTGATCCCAATCAGCACTGGACCCAACATCCAGGAACTACAACCTTAGAAAATGCAGCCCCTTCAATGACATACTGGATTATAGGGAATTAAAATATTTTTTGGGCACTTTGGGCACAGAAAGTGGAGAGACGACAGGACGCTGGTCTTAACCCCTAACTTACAAGGGTGCCCGATTATGGGGAATCTAGCTTTTGCTAGAATGTAAAATTCAGTACTGGCATTATGTAGAAAGTAATGGGCACCATGTAGAGTTTCCTCCAGAGTTAGATAAGAAGATTGACGCTACTATCACATCTGTACAGTTTATTTGAAGCCTGGCTGTGTCTAAAGGTAAAAAAAAGCAGCTGGCCACACAGTGGATTTTACTGATGCATTAACTGGTAAGAGAAGATGTTTTACTTTCATTAAGTTGAGATTTTTTTGGTGTGTTTTGTGCTGCTATATTTGCCATATCTGAAAGCTGGAGAAAGCTTTGTTCAAGCTCAATTGTATGTTATATATATGACTCAATCCCATTACATAAATGAACACAGGGGCTGCATCCTCATACATGTATGATATCTATTACCCGTCCACTCCTGCTCCTGTTTTACCCAGAAGTCCTCATAATTCACAATTCACATACTGAAGAGCAATCTGTAAAAAGCTGTCTTTTGATGTAGTAGAGGTTCAACCTTTGAGTTTGAGCTCTGTTTTTCAAGAAATTGCAATAACCCTGTCCTACTTCAAAGACAAACCATCAACAGAGCTCAGGTCACACAGTTGAACAGACAAACGAGTAACCAGGATGCGGCTGAGCAGAACCTGATTGAAGTGTCTGCTGTTGTACGACAAAATGAAAGTCATTTGTCTACCTGTCAGTGTTGAGCACTGTTTAAATATATATATATATATATATATATATATATGCTGCATGTGTCCACAGGAGGTCTGGGTAAAACACAAGCCAGGGGAGACACTCAAAGGAACAAACCAGTCGTTCAGTTTTAAAGTCATCAAATCCCCCGGCCAACATCACAATTTGTGTTCAGAACAGAAGCAGAGAGGCAGAGGATGAAGGACGAGAGAGAGGACCAAGTACAGAGAAGATTTTACTTAACATGGGATGTGACAAAAAGATGAGGAGGAGACAGAACTGAACATTAAAAAGATGGAAACAATGAAATGATGCCATAAAAAGCAACGTGAGAGAAACCAAATAGAAATGAGGTACCATTGGTGCTGAAGATGACATGCTGCTGTCTTTGGTGCTGCTGCTGCTTACTACACTGTTTTTACTGTTGTTTCCCTGCGACTGGGGGCAAAGAAACACAACACAGAATGACTCCCACCGCTCCCACTGGGTCTAAACCATAAACCACCCTATGGGTATCTTCAGTGGAAAACGGGAATAGAGCCATTAAAGGGCCAATATCACTATTCCACATAAAGTAAGTGCGTAAGCTTTAAAGCTACATGATCTGGGACTGGGGCGTATATGGAGGAGTTCGATGCTAAACAAATTTATCTGAATATCTGCATCAATCATCTACACCTTACTGCCTTGTGCATTTTAAAGGGCAGTTGTTGTATTCTCCTGTATTCTCTGTTGTGCACGTAGCTTCAAAATAATTGCTTAATCTTCAACATGACCCTTCTTTTGCTCATCAGGAACTTGTAGAGACAGGTTGAGTTGACCTGCTCCTTTTAACATGTGACATGTTTAATTGACATGAGTATATTTTGTTTCTGTTCTAAACCTGTATATTGAGAGACTGAAGGGCTCTTTGAGTCTAGCATCCTGGTGTACGCCTGCATTAAATGTCTACAACTTTTGGACAACATTAAAAAAAAAAAAAAAAAAAGTAAAGATATAAAACAGTTAGTCAGCACATGCATTTTAAAACAATGAACATAGTTTCAGACTGGATTTTTAAGTATTTTCCCAGCACTTTAAGAGAAATCACAAGTTTATATCTGAAACAAGTACCAGCAATTAGTGGCCCATTTCTGGCAGTAACACAGCCAAAATGTGTGCAAGAGATTCAGAAAATACATTTATAAATATAGTTACCAGTCCAGGTCTGTGCATGCAGTGAAAGGCCTTGATATGAAAGGTTTTTCTCTAATTGTGGAGTGTGTGTGTGCATGCATGGAGGTATGCACTGCATGTTGTTATTTCCCTCCTTTAGCTCATGCAGAGTCAGCTGAAGACTATTTTAGAATTACTGCAACTGTTTAGTTCACCCCTTTGTCTTGAACAAACCCTGTTCATTGTTTTGCCTGAACCTTTGACGACTCAGTCCAAAATCTCTATCAAACAAAATAAATAAAAAGATTTGATTATAACATTTTAAGCAACGTTTGGTTTCAAGAATGTTCTAATATGAAATTTAAAAAAAATAATAATAATTTTCAGTAACATTTGCATCTTAGGTTAGATAAAATACTGTCTCAACAGTATCCTTCACAGTCTGTAAAAATATTTTTACTGAATGAACATTGCTCTTCCAGGTACTGCAGTGCACTCTGCTAGGCCACAATATATATAGCATATAGCAAGTTTTAATTAAACTAAAAAATAAGTTTACTATTAAGTTAATTGGCTGCACTCTCAGGAATTCAACTGATACAATGAAAGCTATACATATTAAGTAAATTTGAAGCTACTGAGATGTATTTACAGTGTGTTTTAGTAAATACAAATAACTGTTCATGGTTTGTACCACTTTGTGACCTGTGAAAACAGTTGTGTAATGTTCTCTGTAGCTCTGGAAGAGCTTTGATAAGTCAGAAAAACATGACCCAGTCATGTCATTGTGATTTCTCAGCTTGGGATTGGTACCTATTTTCAACTGGAAATCTCTGTGGCAAACACAGGGCATTAAGCCTCAATTATAATCCCCTGCAGACGCGCAAACAAACAGTAGTAGTTCTTATGATACTCTTTCTAGTCCGCTTGGAGTCAGCTTCGAGGATGTATGCGCAGTTGGTGTGCAGACCCTACACGGACAAGTGCGTGCGAGCACAACAAACTGGTGGGTGTGTGGATTTCTGGGAGATGGTGGATCTAGTGCTCAGAGTATCATTGTTGTTTGTAGTAGTCTCACAACTTTACAGAAGTGTAATACTAAATGCGTCCAGTATGCCTTAAATTTGTTGTTGCTTTGTCACTTAAAGACTTATTTTTTCCTGGTTTTTTAAACCTGCAACCAAGAATACTGGTTCAGCTGCATAACAGGGCTGTAAATTATACTGTAGGTACAGATGCATAGATGGAATGTGTGATGTTATCCAGAAAACAAAATTTGAGCTGGACTCTCCCTTTGGCCTGAGGCTAACTGGAGGGGGAAGAGAAAGAGAGGCTTCTTGAATGCAAATCAGTATTCCCACAAGAAAGTTAAGAGGTGTGGACAAATGAATTACGTCAATAAAAGGTTAGGAGCAAAATGGTGGGAGGTTTTTCAGCTGCTTTTTCTACAACTCTTAGATGAGCAAATGCTCCACTGTGACTATAAAAAAATATTTTGGCAGTCTCTGTGGCCAACTAGGAATATAATCTTATAACAGAAATACTGCAACGCTGAGACCAACAAAGACTCCTCCCATCTTTTACAGTATTCCAGGGCTGGTGGAGAAATTAAGGTCATTTTGTGGCTTTTTCAATTAATGAGAAACATTTGAACCTTCAAGAAGTACTGATAAGTAGGCTTTATTTCACTAGTATTATCTACAACTGTCAAAATGTTTATCAGTCGTTATTGTTATTGTAAACATCAGCATTATGAAGCCACTAATGGAAGTCTTTGCTGGTGTTGTTCATCTTCTACAGCCTTGAGATTATGTTACAGGATCAGGGATGACTGTTTCAAGAGCTAAAATTTATTGACCCAGAGAAGGTTACTGGAAGACACATATTATTTTCTTACCAACTGACACACATTCATACCTGATAATTATTCAGTTTTGCACAGTGTTCAAGGATCATTTGTTTGGAAAAAGAAGAGAGTTAATTTCCCTTCCACAGATCGAGGGATCCAAACCTCAGACTCACTCTGAGAGTTTTATATTTGTTACGTTTTTTTTGTTTGATTGTTTGTTTGTTTTCAAATAGCTACAAAAAGGGTGTTTACCAGAAATGTTGAGGGTAGCATGTTATTTATCACTGAAACTGTTTATTAGGGCTCAATATCAAACCTAAATACCTTCTTAGTGACAGCTCAAATATGTCAATTGTTAATTTTAAAGTATATTTCATTCAGTCAATATCAATATAAAAAAAGAGTTTTAACAGTACATGTATCAATTTTCTGAATCACTGAATTACTAAAATTATCTTAAAAACTGATGAATTTTTACTTCGTTATATTATATACACCACTCCAAATCTCATAATCCTTACTCACCATGAGTACTTTTATTTTTATTATGCACAACTTTATCTATTTTTTTTATTGGCCCTCGTAGATCTGACTATTTCAAATTCAAAACAGTAGGAGGAAAAATTATGCGGATTTAGAGGTAAAATTCCTAAGGCAATACTGAAATTATCTTCAGGTAGTTTTACTTAATTACTTGATACTTCTATTATGCAGTGTGATCCTAAGTCTGTTACACTTTAACTGTCTTTAGTTACATGGTGATTATCTGCAGATGACCAAGACAGCTGTTTTATTAATAGAAGGAGGGAAAACATAAAAAAAGTTCACTCAAATGAAAAATAATGACAGTACAATAAATAAAGAAGAATTGGGGGAAATGGTTGCATATTGATGTTTACAGTGATTAACACTCCTATGATGGTCAGGGATGTTGGTAGCTCAGTCAAAATGCCTGATTTTACCCATAGGCAGATGGGTCAGAAGAAGATAACTGGAGGGGGATGAGTGTGTGTCTGTGTGTGTGTGTTTGTTACTCGTCAAGAGTTGAAATGGTTTTGGTGACACATACGGCAGAAGGGGATGCAGAGATGCTGGATGAAGCTGGGAAATCCAACACAAATAGGACAAGACGAAAACTGTCATACACGATGCCTCAAGCATCTCTGCCCAAACGAAAAAAACAAAACAAATGAAACGGGGGGGGGGGGGGGGCTGGAGGGGGAAAAAGACTCCGAAAGAAGAATAGAGAGACAAAGAATGAAAAATGAATGAAAACGACAGAGCCGATCTCACCATCAAACAAACACTCGAGCTGGACTTCCTTTTCTGACAGACAGCAATGGAGAGGAGGAGGAAAAAAATAAGGGGTCATCGGGAAACAAGGAACTAATCAAAAGAGTAAAAAAGTGAAGCTGCCAGATTGATCCCAGAAAGAGAGGAAAAGAAAACAGAGACAAAGGGATACTAAGAGGGCTTCAGAATTTAAAAAAAGAATCAGCTGCAAAAACAATATAGGAAGTTAATTTTTAAAGGAGAGTGGACAGATTTAAATCACTGGTTGTGCAGTTTATTGGTATAATGTATTTTGGAGGGCTGGGGTTAATTATTGTTTAAGTTACTGTATGTAATTGGAATTTTATTTTGGGCCTTGTTGATCATGGCGCTTCACTGCATGCATTGACGCTGACTGTTGACCAAAACAAAAGAGCACCGAGACATGAAGGTAGCTCGAATCGCTGTGAATCAAAGAAAAAACTGGTGGTAAAAAACAAACAGCATTTAAAAGCCTACTGTTCTTTATTATGTTCCTTACTTTCACTTTATTCTCAAATCTTTATACCTGTGCCCCAAATTTAACTACTAACTCATAAACATGATCAAACAGCTACTTGATTTTTAAGGTCAACCCTTCACTAGGCCACTTTAAATCACATTTAATAGACCTTAGAAAAACTAACAAAGGAGCACCAGAACGCAAAGCTAATCCACCTTAAAGAACGTACTGCTTTTACGTATGCTCATAATATCAAAGATACATGTTGTTACAGAGTAGTTAGGGTGACAGACCAAAAGGGAGAACAGAAGATAGGCAGAGTAAGAAAGACAGAAACAGTAAAGTCAATAAAACCCTCATGGGTCAGAGAACTTACCTTCACACCGTCCGACTTTTTGTTTAGTAAGGTTTTGCATGCTGAAATAAAGAGAAAAAAGATGGTTAGGACACAGTCACGGAGAAACAATTGTCCAGCAAACAGGAAAGTGGTTGAGATCACTCAGTAAACAGGACAAACAAAAGCAAAAGATGGTCCAGGAAGAAGTCTGGTGAAGTGTTCACCTCATTTCACATTAATAAGAGTGGAGCTGTTGTATGAGGGACAATCACACCTAAAAGTATTTTTTCTTCATTACTGGGGATAATCCCCCCAAAAATAAATGCTTAAAAGGAAATTTGATAGTCATAATACAGAAATACTAAACTGAAAATGAAAAGCCAATTTGGAAAATGGAAAAACCAGATTGAAAATCTGGAGCATTTTATTTTTATTCTATTATTAAAATTTAAAAAATGAAACCAAAACAACAACAACAAAAAACTCTTTTGGAACAGGTATGCAGCTTTTGACCTTTTTGTATTCTCATTTTCTGTTTTAATATATGTTCGCTGGTTTCGTTAAAAAGCACAAAAACGTCACAAACTCTCACAATTTCCTTCCAGCACACTGTTGATGTTTCTATGGAGGCCCATTTCTACCAATTACTATGTCATAATTCAGACTATTGCCTATTATAGTCAAAATTATGATGTAGTATGTTAAAATTATGAGACAGCAAGTCAAATGATGATATAGTAAGTCAGTATTATGAGTTAATAAGCTGTAATTATGAGAGTAAATCATTAAACTAAGTGATAACAGGTCAAACTTAAGGTTAAACTTAAAACCTAAGTAAATCAAAGGTCTAGATTTTGACTTGATATCTAATAATTCTGACTTAGTATCTTATAATTTTAACTTACCATGAGCACTTTTATTTTTATCATTCATAGCTTTATCTATTTTTTATTTTTTATCTTGTGAAAATTAGCCTCTGTATCTTTGTGTAAGTGAAAAAATAAGTGAAAAAATAAAAGTAAGTGAAAAAATAAAAATACAAAGGAAAAAAGAATGTATCTTTAAGCTTATCTAGTTTTTCCAGTTTTTAAACTCTTACATTTATTCATCCACATTTATTCCATATTTATACCTCTCTATAGTGCAACAAATGCATTTTGTACATGCAACAATTTATATTCAACATTCTTTTTTGGTAAAATCATCTTCCATACTATTAACATTTTTTGGGGCAGTTAATACAGTCAATGTAGCAGGTTAAACAAAAAAAGACATTCAATTTCAGCACAATGCCACAAAGTACGCAACACAGCTTTACAGTACCTAATTAATAATTGATCCTGGTTCAATGTTTGATTCATAGACAATCATCCTCCCTCCTGATCGCTCAAGAAGGCCAAATATGACTCAATGATGAATTACTCAACCAATGAGAAATGAATGAGTGAATAACCACAATGCTTCTTTCCAAAACAGCCATATGTTGGTGCTCCTCACTGAAATCAATGTATCACCAAAGAAAAATATAATCCTAACACTGTCAACTGAACCAATAAAAGGAATGATTCTGTGAAAAGTGGCAGAAAAAGACAAAATTCAAACTTTGACATATGCTTTGAAGTCATCATCAGGTCAAGCACCACCTGCTATAATATGACCAGGTCATGTTAAGTGAAACTGACTGGTAGCTCCATATCTAATCACACTGGACCTAATATCATGTGCGTGGTGTACCTGAAACTTCACCATAAAATGACAATTAAACACACACAATTATCAGGAACTTAAAATGCATGCATACACACAAACATACAGTCACTTCATAGAAAGTATTCAGACCCTTTTGCAATAATGAATTATGTTGTAGATTTCATTTTAATGGATAAAACTGACATTTTTTGCCCATTAATGTACACAATCAACCCAAATGACATAAAATGAAAACATGTTTCTTTAAGAAATCTTTTCTTTGGCAGCAAGCTTTGAGTCTTCTTAATGAGTCTGGTTTTTATCCGATATGCAGTGTGAATTGGGACCATTAGATACACTGCAGCTTGTTCAGTCAATTAATTGTGCCACAAGTGGGCTCCAGTCAAGTTAAGCAGACACAAGTCAAAAGATATTAAAGCAAACAGGGATGCACCTGACCTGACCTGTAATTTGCAAATTGTCATTTTAAGGCAGAGTGTGGCCTGATGGGCAAAATGGCAATTTCATCCATTTAAAATTAAATCTACAACACAGTGGAAAAGTGACGGGTCCAAATAGTTTATGAAACAACTGTAAACTAAAAATAAATATGGATACTTTCTTACTGTATAAACACTCATATTCGTGTTAGAATTGATGATCCCCTTACCTTCCATTTATAAAGTAGGGCGAGGGCGATGAAGAAGGCAAGAAAACATTAATGTATTTAATATTGCTGAAAAAAACTGAAAACTGAAGATGACAACTGCAGGCACAAACACCTGTCAGGCTTTCACTTATGTTAAAAGCACTCCTCGAAATCAATTTCACAGAGGTGGTGGGTTCATGCGATTACGGTGGTTTATCAACATGTTCGGCAAGGCCGCAGCATCCACTTCCCCAAAAGTCTTTATCTAAAAAGTGGAGGAATGAGTGCATTCCCCCAACGTTGCACTGAGCAGTCCCTTAAGTTCAGGACATCATCTCTGGTAAATACTTGTATGTAACGATCTTACTTAATCGAATCAAGCATATCAACCATTATTAATAACTTCTCAGCATAGGATCTACCTGATCAAACCAGGGATTCCTGTGGTATAATGGCCTTTTAAGCACGTAGCTCGGGCCTGTCACATGATTGACATTCACCTGTAAAGGGTTCAGTATGCTTCAAACAAACTAGTTTATAACATGCATCCACAGAGCACAGCGGCAAAGCAGCTTATAGTTGTTCTGAATCATCGTGACCTCACTGGAGATGGTGACATGGAATGAAACATATAAATGGGGATAATAGGCTGAGTTTCAGATGATGAGGAAGAAGACATGCTTGCCTGATAGTTGGTTCAAAAGGCGATAAGCATAACCCTTCAAGGTGATTTTAAGTGGAAACTGCATGGGTACTACAGGTATTAAGGTTACAGATGTTGTTTGGATACTCTGACAATAATATTTATTTTGTCTGAAGCATTGATGGCGTTATTGTTTTAGTGGTTTTGTTCACCACACATTACCCACACACACACACACACACACACACACACACACACACAAAACAGAGCAGGCAGGAAAGAGGAAACAAAGAAAATAGATAACAAAGGACACTGTGCATTCTGTTTATCCAGCTTTTCCACATGCAGGTTGGCATACTGTACTGTACTGTACGCTCATACACATGCTTGGCTGGCTGTTGTTGAGAGCCATGCGGAGGAAACAAGGCAGCGAAAGCATAGGCAGGCATCGACTGGGCATCAGTCACGCATTGTGGATATAAACCATCTAAAGGAGTCAAATTGAAGTATATAAAGGTTGGATGCTACGCGTTCGTTTGTATTTGTATATTAAATGGTTATGTTGCAGGAGGAAAAGTTACGCACTGCACCAGTTGTAAAGTTAATGCAGAGTGTAAACACAGCTACCTCAATAGCTTGCTGTTGGGAGGAGGTCAGAGGGTCATGCTGGGTGTCAGGTAAAAGGCTGCTGTGTTCAACATACAGGAAATTAAACAGCCAGTCCTGGATGGCCTGTTCATTAGAGCATCAGAACATGCAGCAGTGCTGAAGGACTGAGCTTCTATTTGTGCTTTCTCATTTACATGTCTGTATGTGCTTATAAGATGCCCAAGTGCAATGACGACCCTTCAAAGGTGGTCCATCAGTGTGTGGTACAGCAGGTAGCAGGTGGAGAGGTTCAGGTAGCTCAGGCCACATGCCAACAGCCCACAGTTGGTGAAAGTTCGCCCAACACCCCTTCTAGCAGACGTATCTTCCTGTGCCATTACAAGCCGTACAGTGGTAGCGGCAGGGGTTGGTATGCTGTCATTCCCAATTATTGACAGAGAGGGGATTCAATGCAGCGGCACAGGGAGACGTCAAGAGCCTCACTAAAGCCTGACAACTTTTTTTCTTCCTTAGTTTCTTTCAAGTTAATAAACTTTTATACAAAGTATGGATCAAGTGGGCACAAGGTGATCCTGTGTCACCCAAAGAGCTTAACCATTCATGACCGTTGAGACAACTTTAGAGATAAGATTTTTTCTGATACCTCACTTGTTTCAATATGATAAAGTGAAAGCAGCAGACAGGAAATCTTCTTCTCAGCACTCACAATTCTGAAATGATTAATCTTATTTCCATTGACATTCACTTGATATACATGCCTGCTGTTACGATGAAGTTATTTTCAGAGGTCTGGCCGATCTGTTTATGCAGTCTAGACTAATCTTGACCAGTAGAAAAGCAGTTAATATAATCCACAAGGTTGCTTACTTACATGAAAGTTAATATTATAAACACAGGACCAATAGCATTAATGCATTAGTTTGCCAGGGCCACCGCCCAGCTCCACACAAATTGGGTGTTCAATCACAAGTGCACTGTGTTTGCGCTTATCAAAACTGCTTAGGAGGAGAGGAAACTGGGCCAAAACCCCTGAAGCGGTAAATCAAACCAGACAAAGCTATGATAAGAGAATTTGAACAAGAGTAAAAATCTGCAAAGTTAAGCGAAACTAGATCCAGGCGCAAAAAGAGAAGAAAATGGACAGGAAGTACAGCAGAACAACAGACTCATTTGGACTTAAGAATTAGATCAGAGAAAATGTATACAACTCAACCAGTTCATTTTTGTGTGAGTCAAAACAGTTGTCTCTTGGATGTGTAATTTGTTATTGCATCTGCGCTAAAAACTCACTCCGAAAGTTCCTGGACACCAGCATCACAGAGGATAGCTGCCCCCAGAGAGACACACAAAACCAACATTGTGGGTGATTTGGTATGACGTGGACGGTATGCATGTAAGGCAGCTCATTGCGTATGCACTGTGTCCACACTCACTTTAAGTTTCCTCCCTGGCGAATTCTCATGGAGACATTCCCACAGTCTCTCTGACGGTGCATCATGGAGGCCACAGTGGAGCTGCTATTGTATTGACAGGAAATAAATATTACAGAAAAACCTAACATCAGTGTTACACCATGGAAAATGTAGACAGGCGTCTATAAAATCAGATTCTAAATAACGAGTCCTGATAGATTAAAATAATAGACAAGAGTGCAAAAGAGTTCATTATTTTCTATATTAGAACAACTCATCGGCCATATATTATTGTGCCTTAGGGTTTAGCGATTGATCCTCAAAAGAATGTATATACAATACCAATAATAACTTGTTTTTGAGTATTGATATTAGCATCAATAGATTGATACTTGGGGTATATAATATAGGCCCCTGTGTTCAGTAGTATATGATTTCAACACTGTATTACTGGACCATATTGTGTTCTTTGTTTTGAACAGCTGTGCCAAAAATAAACTGCTTAACATATTTTACACTTATCTCTGAGAGCTCCTCATCAGAGTGTCCTGCCAAGGTATTCTTAAATCGAACAAGAGCCGCACCGCTTGATGAGGCCGATAGTGAAAAATATGACATAATTTGTTTGAAGCTGACATGAACACTTGCATCAGTATTTAGATGCAGGAAAAGATCTCTTTGATGAGAAAGCCGACAAGCGTGACTCCCACGAGACCCAGGGATGCTTGAGGGCCTGGTCGGCAGTGATCCTTTGGCAGGGTTAATCGTTAACATCTGATTGATCAGATTTGGCCTCAGGGTCACTGTGTCCCACTCTGGAGAGGAAACTGAAAGTCGAAGATATAGAGTGAAGAAATGTTAGGATGTGCATTACTGTTAATATGCTTTTCATTGAACAAACACACATGCATATGCAATAAATACACACTATAAATTCAGGTAAAGATTCAACTTAAATCACTTCGTGATTTAAAATCTCGACACGCCATCATATACAGATTACAGAAATGTTAGTTTAC
The DNA here is from genome assembly GCA_033238685.1 of Lates japonicus. Classification (NCBI taxonomy): domain Eukaryota; kingdom Metazoa; phylum Chordata; class Actinopteri; family Centropomidae; genus Lates; species Lates japonicus. The sequence goes on from BRZM01000573.1 coordinate 38,382, forward strand.
AGAGCCTAAAGAGCCCTACATCTGCAAAATACAAAATGGGTTAAGCACACGAGGCAGTAAGGCAGAAATCACAGGATCATGTATCAGGGTGTAAACTATCAAAATCGCAGCACACATGGGTGCAACACATTTTTTTTTAGTAAATTGTCCCTCTATGTTGTACAACACAATGCAGAAGCTATTGTTATTATATCTGTTTGTTTTGTGTAAACAATGTTTGGAGCGAAGGAAAAGAAAAATATAAATTAAAAACCATTCACTGATGAGATTATATGCTTAAAGACAAATCAATGCATGAAGTCTCAGGCACACATGGAGTTTTGAAAGTCAGTGTGTTTCTCTTCTCACCTAGTCACCGCTACCTGCCACCCTCATCCCTCCAGCCAGTGCATGAAGTGCCAGCAAATGTTACTACTAAAAATCAAAGAAGTTGTCAAGAGGTCAGTTAGTCGATTACTGACACGAAGAAAAACTATCTGCATTCGTACGACAGTGATGATATTCATGAGTACATTATTACAAGTGCTTGTCACAGCCAGTCTATATCAACACCATATTATGCACATTCATTAGATGTGGCTACTCCAATTATGGAAATTAATACGGTAATAAATTCTCATCTCCCAGAGGACTAAGTGGACAAGATCTGATAACAAGCCTATTGCGCCACAGTGTATCACTTTTCACAAAGCTGAAGATGAAATTATGCACAGCGGCAGCAAATTAAAAACTAAAATTAATTTCTAAACGCAGAATTCAGAGTGTGTTATTTTGACTTGAACTGAAGGTGTCCTGCAGGGCTCATGTCGAGGTTTTGTGCTTGCCAATTTCATAAATTATATTTCAAACAGGAAACAGAGATTATGTATTAGATTTGTAAAATATGAACTATAGGAGCCATCAGACTCTCACAGTATTTTGACTTCCTGTCTTTGTGGATCAAATATGAGCAAATATGAACTCATAAGAGAGAGGGGCATTTATTAAAGCTGCACCAATCAATGTCTTTATATTAATAATAGATTAAAAGACAGCCATAAATTCCCAAGTGTCCTTTATCTACCTCAGTGGCTGGGGGAAATAGGCCTTTATTTCTAATTTCCTCTGTTCCTCATTTAACGCAAACTCGAAACTTCCTCCATGTTTACCTGTTGTCTTGATAAATTCACATTTCCTCAGAAGAGTCACACACCGTATTGCACACCCATGGTGGGTCATACTGATGTGTTATTTGCAGAGACGTGTGAACAATAACAATTATTTAGCCTAGTTTGTGTAGCTGACGGTGTTTGACAATGAATGATTTATTCTATATCATGGTCATGTTGCATCAATTGTTTTCAGGCAAACTGCACTGAACTACTGTGGAAGATAACTGCAAGAAAATGAGAGAGAGGAAAACTCACATCATATGCACCGGCCTTGATTTGTTGGTACTGTTTGTGTTGGTCCTCGTCCCAGAAGGGAGGGTAACCCACCAACAAGATGTACTGGATCACACCTGACACACACACACATACACACACACACACACACACACACACACACACACACACACACACACACACACACACACACACACACACACACACACACACACACACACAAATAATCGGTATAAATATAGTGTGCATACAAACTTACATATAAAATCTGGTTCCAGAGGCATAATTTTCCAAGAGAATATTGGTGACCATGTGAATGAATATTGGTGACCATGTGAATGAATATTGGTGACCATGTGAATGCTGCAGCATACAAATAGACAAAAAAGGTGAATTCTGGCTAACTGACCACATGCCCATATGTCCACTGGCTTGCCGTACGGGTCCTTTCTCAAAACCTCTGGGGACAGATATCCTGGAGTTCCTGCAAAACCTGCAAAAATACAAACATGTTTTTAATTCAGTGTGTTTTGGACAGACAAATGAGCACAATGACATTATCTCAACAGTTCTCCCTCCTCATGTTCCTCTGGTCCTGTTTCTTTTTTTATGTTATAACTAGATAAAACAATTCAGTACTGCAGAACTAATATTCACAGTAATAACTTTTTATAACTTCAATGCATAGTTGACTAAAATGCAATAATTTTACAGGACTGCTCTCAATGCACACATGTATTAGATTGGCAATTCTTTTTAAAAAATGTGTCCTGTATTTATTTTCCCTTGGAAAATGTATGTTTTTATTTCTCCTTTCTACAGTAACAAGAGTACAGTATATTATTACCATAAGGTCCTGAGCTAACTAGCTCGCTACTAATATACTACTTTTTTATTTCCGTAAGCAATAATGGTGATGTTCTTGAAGCTGCTGAAAGTGAACATACAGAGAGTAAGGTTAAAAATTCAAGTTGCTAGCAGAGATTAGTGATTTCTTACCAAACCAAGCCTGCTGGTCTCCCTGCACCTCGATGGCGAGACCGAAGTCTGCAAGCTTCACAGCTGCTCCCTTCATCTTACTGGCCAGAAGCAAGTTCTCTGGCTGGGACACAGAGACAAACAGTTCTTTAGGACGCAATGTTTTCACTCAGACAACAAATAAAAACTGTTTTCAGTATTCTGTTGTCAGTTAGTATTTATGTATGTTAAAAATACACACAAATGACCATTACAAGTTAGAAGAGAAAAACGATGACTCAATATTTCATATTTTGTCTGCTCAACACTGAAAAAAGCCCAGATGTTTGCAAAGATAAAACCTTCAAATTTGACAAACTATGAGCAATATTTTTATTTACACATCCAGACATTAGCAAGAACAGATTGTTAAATTTATCTTTGGACAAGTTCTAAGAAGATCTGCATAGTAAAAAATAAACTACAGCACATTTATGAGCAATAAGAGGGGAAAAATACATTTAAGGCATGTCCCCTCCTTCAGGAAATGTCCTGTCTGCCTGCATGACTGGACAAGCAGCAGGAGCACAATGACATCTACAGCAGTAATGAGGCATGATTTGGTCAAACAGGCGACAAAGGCCCAATCCTCCACTCCCCTAAGGAAAGACATTTTCAGTCAGCTGTCGCAGGATTTAACAAAGGACTTTGACACTGCCCTTCTGATCACATGATCAAGCAAGAAGTCAGGACTTGGCAAAGATAAGCACATATTGAGTGTGTTTTAGTCGTCTTAACTGCCTCCTCGCTCTCCTCATTTTCCTTACATCATAGTTGCTCTCACTTAAGGAAAGGAAATTGAGGAAAGAAGTCAGGTCAAGTGTAATCTGACATGAGGTCACCTGCTGATTATAGCTGCACAGCTGTTTTAGATTTACTTGTTTCAGATTTTTCTTCATAATATAGGGTTTTTCTTTGTACGACAGCTCAGTGGTTAGCACCTGTCACCACAGCAAGAAGGTCCTGTTTTGACTCTAACGCCTTTTTCGCCTTTTCTGAAGAGTTTTTACAGGTTTTCTCTCTGGCCCAGTTGCAAAGTCCACCCTTGACTTAATGTGCACCACAAATCCCCAGACATTAACTCGTTATAATATCAGTTTAATAATAAAAGGGCCCTGTTGTGGCGAGGAATGGGAACCCGGACAGGGGCCTTTCAGGACTTTCTGTTATGTGATCCTCACTACTTCTTGGAAAGCTCTTTTCTGTGTTTTTGTGTTTAGTGTTAATTCCCAAGAAGACTGTAGCAGAATTGCAGAGTTAAGAAAAGTGTCCAGCATGTACTTTACTGCATCATACTGGGCAAACGCATGCACAACACACCGGCAACTGGAACGCAATCAAATCGATTCGTTTGCGCCAGATCAGATCTCAGCCAGGAGTAAATGAAATGTGTGCAGTTTGACTTGCTTTAATAATAGAAGAAATCCACCAGCGTCCTCTAACTCTGCCTTTTCCGTTATCTCAAGCTGTTGCTTGTCAAAGAGATGTAATTCTTCCTCAGCAAGAGAGAAACTGGGGCTATATACAGCAGCTCCACTCAGGAGACAGTGAAGATGCAACTCAAGGTCAGGATGATTGCGGCCAAGCCAGAGCTAGCAAGCTTCTCCACCGGGACACCGGATTAACCTCTACATAGGAATGTGGGCAATGTTAGCCTAGTTAGTGTTGTCTTTTTACACCAGACTGTCACACAACCCTCACCACCTGCTACGCCCATCGAGTATCCCTACCTAACACACACACCATAAAACCACTGACATGTCCTCCCTTTCTGCCTACCTATCTGGGTAACATTAAGAATGAAGATCTGATCACAGTGCAGGAGAACTGAGATAACGAGAACTCTGTTAATACCAGGTGTAAAAGGGGTCTATGCTGAAGGACTGGTACCTAGTGGCATGCTGGGACAGGCTCCAGGTCGCTAAACAGTGTGGTGTCTCTACATTCCCCAGACTACAGGTCTAAAATGGCAGGCCTGTGTGTGTGTGTGTGTGTGTCTGTGTCTTGAGGGCAAAATTTTGCAGCAGTAGCTGGCCCTATTGCCTTAAATGCGACAGATGGACAGAGTTCGACTGTAAAATTAACCGTTCTTTTGTGCTCATCGTCTCGCTTTTTATGCATTCATATCTAGTTATCATCCATCCATCCATCCATCCATCCAATCATTTTTCCCCCATCGGGCAGAGCTGAAAACAATAGCAGAGAGAGAGGAGAAGGGGACTGCACAGGGACAGAGAGCTGGAGATAAAGCAACAGAGAACAGAGAGACAGATAGAGATAGATAGATGGGAGGTGGCATAATGAGTCTCTACGCTGGCGCCAGCAGCAGCCGGGTGACCTCAATTGTGTTGCTCATGGCAACTCAGCCTGCCACCAGCCAACAGCACTCAACTCTTTCCCCAATTTTGCTTTCCCTCAGCGAGGCCCTCCTGAGACGACAGGGAGGCTAAAATATGATATGATGTGTGTGTGTGTGTGTGTGTGTTTGCGCCACATGAGGTCACACCTCTCAGAAACAATTTTGTTGGCATTAGTACTATGTTTATGGCTCCAATACAGATGTCACTTTTGCAGCTTTATCCCTGGGAAGTTCTTTTGAAAAACAAAAAGTACAATAAAACCAGATGTTGCTTTCTTTTCTAGCTGTCTGGTGATTGACCAAGTGCTATGGCAAACTTTCATCACTCTCTAAACCAATGCCTTAAAGTAGTGTTAATTTTTAGTTATTCATTCATTTATTACATATAAGGTTGCAAACAACGCCCAAAAATATGGTTAACATGTTAGCAAACAGTTGTGTATTTACAGTACATCACCAGCAAATACAAAGTAACGTTGTTACTTTGAGTTGTGTCTCTGGTCAACTGATGAATCTAAGTCCAATAATCACCCTCCTTTTAGCTCTGACGGTAAAATGGTCCACTATGCTAACCAGTTAGTCACAGCTAACTTCTTTGTCTGTCTGCCATTTGGTGCCGAGAAAAAGTAGTACTTGATTATCAGAGTTTTTCAAACAGCTGACTGCCGTTGCTGTTGGAAACAAGGCTGTGCTGTATAGCAAACCCAAACAATAAATCAGAGTTTGACACGTTTATACAGGTTTAAGGTTGAAAATCATCTTATTTCACTGCCTTACAGGTTTGATATACATTCTTGCATCTGCTTTTGTTCCAGCTTTTCATATTAGACAACATAGAGGGCAAAGGCATTTGCCAAATACTGTAATAATGTAATGAATTATGATAAGTTTATATTGAGGAAATATTCAAATCAAAGACTTTATGTTTTAATGTTGCTTCATTCCATCAAATATTAATCTTCCAGATATAGCATCGACATTCATTTTCTCAGTGTACACACATTTTGATGTTCTGGAGCTTTAGCCTCACTTTAAATCGAAAACTCTACTATAATATTTAAGATGTGGATGAACTGTCTCTGGCACAGACGACTTTATAAGACTTTTTAACAGCAGGCAGTGAGGTTCAGGTTGTTTCTACAAAATATTGATTTTTTTTCATTACATTTAAGGAACAAGCACAGTACTGATGCACGAATGTTTGAGCCATTAAAAGAGTTGTACCTTCTTCAAAGATTTCTGGGTGTTGTTCCACTGCCTCATCATATATCATCATTATTATTTATAAAACTCTTCCTCTCAAGTTCATTTGGTAGAGATCCATATACGGAGTAAAAATGTTGAAAAACGAAATGTGGGTCCATTTACACCACTCACACGAAACAGATTTTTGTTTTCCAATTCGGCATCTATTGCCCCACAACGTGGTTTAATTCTGCACTGTCACATAAAAATGTGACAGATTATTGGTAAACTATTAAAATTTGGGACTGTGAACCTAAATGTACAGGCCAAAATAAATGGTGCAATTATCAGGTGTTTAAATCTCAGCTCAGTGCTGTATTTTCCTAACACTAAAATGAAATAAGGGTCAGTGGTTTCTGCTGAGGTGAACAATTTTGCCAGAGGAAGTATCAACTGACGTCATACCTTGCTGACCGCTTCAATATGGCGATCTGCTTTGATCACTCCTCAGCCTTGGGAACTGTCAGGAGGAGGAAGGGGAAGAGAAGAAAAAAAGGGAGGTATAGATGTAGGAGATGGGAATGGAAATGGAGGAAAGCGGGTGATAGAGAAGGATGGCGCTCTGTCTAAATGGTTGCTAACGTCCTTGCCAAGCATCTCTTGCCAGGTATAATGGCTGTGTGTGTTCAGACCCTAGTTTGTGAGTCTCACTGGACCTGCTTTCATCTTCATTTAAAACACAGTATACATCTCTATAAGAAGATTTCTGTGTCTAACTAGCGTGTTAGATGCTTTAGAAGTCCTCCATATTCACCCCACACTGGTATACTACTCACTCTGTAGGGTCCTGTACAATGTCATGCTGGTGGATGTTTGACACTCTGGGATCTGATGATGGTAGCTGGAGGATGCAGAAGGAATGAGAAACAGAGGAGAAACCCTGTAATCCCACTAGCCAAAATTTGCTGACACTGGAGTACAGACCTTCGTCATTATTTTATTATTTTAAGCGTTGATTGATCTGCCAATTATTGTTCCTTGATTAATTGATTAGTTGTGTGGTTGATAATATAATTAAAAGCATCCCATCGCGGTGCCCAAGGTGAAAATCACCGTGTCCTCATTACTCCGATATAAAGTCAAAGTCAAATATATTCAGTTTTCTTTATTGAAACAGAAAGAGCGATCCTGTCAGGTAAAAAGGCAATTTCTGTATATACTTGTGAGAAAATTTCCTCAAACTAGTCGACTAAATGATTTGATTAGCACATTGATTATTTCTACCTCTATGTGTGTTTTAGATCAGTATTCAGGAGTTTGGTGACTGCCAGCAGGAGAAAGAAAGAAACAACCAGCGGACTCTTTGAAAAGTTAAGAATCTATACAGATTGTGCCCGAGCTGCCGTTCATAGCGAGAGAGGAGATATAGATGGAGCAGGTGAAGGGTGACAAGACCATGGTGACAGGCAAAATAGGCGACAACAGAATACAGCCTGGCCAATAGTATGCCCCCAGAGCTTTTGACCACACACAGCATCAGGGGCCTGACTCACTTCAAGTGGCAGTATGCTTCCTTAGAACTGTTGCTGGATGGTGGAAAAGCTTCAGGCCTTACCCAACACTTTCCTGATGCGGATTGGGTGGGACTATGCAGCTATTCCCATAACATTCCATGAACAATCGAAGGCGTTGACACCAGCCTCCACCTGGACTGGCGGCTGCACGGTGTCGCTGAAAGGTGTAGGGAGGCGTGTTGAACTCATCTCTGCTAATCTTTTTCATTGCTGTCTTCTGTCACTTTTCATGCGAACCGCTGAGTACAATACACTGAGTGCCTTAGGAGAGACTATCTGAAACTGCATATTGCTGTGCTCCGACCGCTAAATTGCTATCATCTCATCTCTCTGACCTTGAGTTTTCCTCCGCCTTCAACGCATTTGGAACATTACACACTTTTAATTACATGATAATAATTTGGACATGATAATATGAACTAGTTCTGTTCAAGCATTGCCAACCCTAATGTCTCTTTATGATAGATAATTAAACCCTACAACAGGGAGTTTTGTTCATTAGATCATCTCCTCTTACTCATTTTATTAAAATTCAGAATTTAGGTAAAATTTATGTTAAATAGTGCACATAGAGTAGGTTTGGTGCAGCATATTTATAGATAATGAAAAGAAATGTGTGTGTGTGTTTGTTGCCAGGGCGGTGTGCGGTGTCTTGTAAGCTTGTCCTAAAGGCATATCTAACCGTTGTAGCTGGTCTGATCACATGATTAAAATTACTATTATTCTTCACAATTAAATCGAGCTTGACATCAGTAAAAGGTGAGTTGGGGTCAGCAGCAGGAGGTGTAGACAGACCAGATTTTTGGAAGTGGTGTCCTCTCTGTGGACAAAATCAAAAGAAAAGCTCCTGGCATTGTGTCCAGAATTAGGCTAAATCTGGACTCCCACATTTTATTCTGCATATCTCTCTAGCCTTTCCTTAACCAGACACACACACAAGCATACAAGCACACACAAGCGCGCACACACACACATACTCATTAAGCATTTCCACTAGACCCATTTTATCTGCCTCCCCCACTTCTGCAGCTAATATAATTGCCCATCAAACTACCTTGCTGCTATCTTTATTCTCCTAAGCACTGTTATATTTTTCCTTTTCCTGTCTCCTCGCCATTTCAGCTAATATCTGACCGCTCTTTCTTTCTTATGTCCTTTCATTTTTTCTGGCTGAAAATAGGGTCTTTGCAGATCACCCATAAGATCAATATCAGAACAGACAACCAAAAAGTTAGAGCTCATAATTGACAAGTCCTGTGGCTAGAAAAATAACAAACAGCTGTACTACAATGTGAAACAGAAACTTGTAAATAACATTTCTAGCTGTTATTTCTATGCAGCTTCTAAAGTGAGGTATTCAAACTGACTGAACATACATTTCATGGGTGTACAACACGCTTTCATTCTGTTCTGGCCAATCACAAGTTGTGTTTTTGGTAGAAAGTTTTGGAGGCTCACGCTCATCTTTCTGCTTCTTTGTATAAACATGAGGCTTGGCTTGCTGAGACCTCTACATAGCCAGGATGAAAACTTGTCAGCGTGAGAACCTACACGCCCAATTCTGGACAGATTGGTGGCCTGTGTCAGTCAACCTGTACAGGCCGAGTAAGATGCAAACAGGCCAAGTTCTTGTAAGATGATGTATTGTTTTTATTTGATCTGTTGGGGTATGAACTCAGGTTGACCTGAATCATGTCATGAGCTCACCCACCAATTACCCTCCAGGAAACAAATATAAGACGCCTTGTGAACTAAACTCTGACTAAATTAACTGACCGTTCACTGTAAACAATTAGTAGATCCCAAAGTTACAGATAACTTCAGTTTTACATTTACAAGGTTCAGCCTGTCATCACATAGGCTGCCAGAAAATGCCAGACTGTGACCATGTTGTTAGATAATTTTTTGTTTAACTGCCACATGACTGACCAACAACATGCCTTATGGTTTAACAAGTCTGGTAATGTGCTGCACAACAAAAACTAAGTGCTACCTTGGAGAACAGGCGAAATAAACTTAAGACTTAGAAACAGCTTTTAATATTATTTATTAATGAAATTAAATTTAAAAAAACCCTGAGTCACACGGGGTCAAGGAGAAAGTGTATAGTGTACTGAAAAACAACAACTCACAGAACTGAACAAGAGTTTCTTCTGCTGTCAAGCACAAAGTATATTAACATGATTTAAACGGCAAAACATTTTGTGCTTTCATCACTTTCTAACTTTCTGTCTTGGCAGTCTGAAATTTTACCGTGGCCACAAAAAAAAAAAAACGAATATGCAGGAAAATTGACTACTGAATTGACTAATTCACTACACAACATGTCCGCATGTTATTAAGTGACGACATACTGTACCTGGCATCTGCTCGCTGTAATACTCCTCGAGCCGACAATGTCCTCAAACAGCCTCCTCCAGTGACACTCAAGAGACACAGACAAAACAGGGATCATATTCTCTTTTTCTACTATGGAAAAACTTGAGACAAATGGAAAATGCATGCTACAGAGAATATCATGATGCCTTTCTTTGACTCTGTGTTATAGGTGTGCTAACTAAAGGCTTTCGAGAAAGGATATTGATTTACGCTGAGGTTAGCGATCACAGCAACCAGTCGAGCCTCTACAAGACTCACGGCATGTCATATAACATCAGGTTTTGTGGTGAAAACTGATGCCTGTGCTGCTGTGAATGATGACTGTCATGGAAAAATAAAGAGGAAAATGATTAGACTTACTTGTTGGGTTTAGGGTGAGCAATCTATCCTGAGCAAAGTACTCCAGTCTGAACCTATGACCTGTGTGTGTGTGTGTGTGTGTTAATGTGATTTACTACAGGTCAAAGACAAGGTAATGGAAACCTTCCGAGATGCTGGGTCATGGAGCCATTTCAGTGATGAGAAACAGAAAGACAGAGTCTCAATTAGAAACGACGATAAGGCATGATCTTCTGTATGGAAACTCTAGGAGCCATCACCTATAAAGAATCTCTCTGTGTATAAGGAGTGTGTGTGGGGGACAGTAATGGTTAAAATGACTTGTGCCTTATAACCAGTGTTGGGCTGTAATGCCACATAACATAGCAAATATACAAAAGTAGAAACATACAAACAGAAGAGTTCACCAAGTCAAGACAATAACTACATCAAAAGAAGAATCATCATCATAACTGTGAAGTATTTAATCATCATGTATTAAAATGTGATGACAATTTCTTTTTAAATTTTTCAAACTCTTGATAACAAGTACAATGGCATCTCCAGATCTGCAATAATTACAGTATCTGAAAATTGACCTTAACATTAACACTGCATAAAAATTAGTAAAGACATTTCATTAACACATAAGTGTGTCCACATTTCACCCTAAAATGATGAAAGACAAGGAATTTAAGGAGGAAAAGAGGGTAACCAGAATATGATATAGATATGGGTCATACTGACAACAGGAAGGTTAAAGTCACCTTACTGGGCTGAGTAAAGTAACGAGTAATCTAACCTTTTGAGTGACTAATTTCTTTATGCATCCTGGCCTAGACTGCCTATAACTATGATGTTAATCATCAGTGATAAAATAATCAGTGTTGCTATCTGATCATTAAAGAAATATATTAGTGGAAAGTAAAGTTAAGTACAACAATATTTATGTATCCTCAAGGTGAAAATCCAGCTGCTTAATACTTGCAGTGTGCATTTAAAGAGCAACCATCCCAGGTGTTTTCGTGAGAAAGGAAAGGCACAGTAAAGGTGCGATGATTTGATTATTTATCAAGATGTGGCAGACACCACACACATCCTTAATAATAACATTCATTAATCACTGAGACTGGCAAGGAGATCACATAAGCACAATGTTATTATGGCATGTTCATTCACAATCATGTTGAAATACACAAGGTCAATGATACCCCCAGGGACATGAGGTTTCAAGTTGAACTGTTTTTTCCTTGCCTACTTCGAAATTATCCACCCAGGACCCGATATACTTACAATCTGAGTGCCACCTGGACGGTTATAACAGGGAATCAGCTATTTGATGGCAAAGCGACAGAATAGCTGCCACATTTTAATCATTTATAGCTGATGTGATATTGCAAATTTCTTTAGGTTTTCTGTGTCAAAGAAGCACAAATTAGGCAGGAAACCCTCTGTGCACAGACGGGTGAAAGGTTATTTCTTTATTCACACAGGAGGAGTTATTGCCAAAAGGAACATTAACAGCTTTCTTTAATCAACAGCCCTGAGGCCAATACAATTTGAAATACAGCACCCTATTAACAGGGTTGCAAAATTGCTTGTGTCAAGGTATGAAGGTGCTCATGAAGTTCTAGAATAAAGTCATGGAAATGTGTATTACCTGCCTTCCTCCTTCAGATGACGTACATTTAGAGAAAGAAAGAAGAAAACTTGAAGAGCTCTCCTGAGAATTGGATAAAAAAAAGAGCCATGGAGGAAAAGAAAGGAAGAATAGGATGATAAAGAAGCAGAAATCAGGCTGTACAAAGAAGAAGGAGAGACCAATGATAGCAACTACCTATTATGCCGTTATCATACTCTGTGTGTGTGTGTGTGTGTGTGTGTGTGTGTGTGTGTGTGTGTGTGTGTGTATTTGCGCTTGCACTGGGCAGAACATTATGATAAGACACTTTGCAGTTCTGCAACAAAGATACTTCACCATTTCCTTCCTTTCCAATGGGCCACTGCCCACTGTCTGGATTTCAAGCTCAACACAGATTTTCAACATTTGCAGACATTTACAGGCACAAAAATCTATAAACCTGACAATACATTGCTACAGAGACTAAACAAAGCATTTTAGCTCTTGGCAGGGGTTTTTGAAGTCTGACCCTCTAACCACAAGTTGACAAACTGCACCATTAAAAGTATGCTGAATTAGCCATTAGCCAATTCCTAAGCTTGGTACCGTAACGCATGGATGGTTAGACAAGTGTCACTGATTACTTGATACTTCAGAAAACTTAAAACAGTGACTTGTAGGTAGAATTCTGGAGATTTGTCTTCACACTGGACAATCAAGGATAATTACTTTTTTTAAAGTGTAAATCACACAGAATCTATGAATATCGGGTGGTTCAGTGTTCGTTTGAAAGTAACAGAATATGAAAACAATACATACCCAAACATTCAACATATACAGTACAAGAAGTGACACACATATGCAGCTAGGTAAGGGGCCCAAAAATGTTCATATCCTCATTTATATACAGTTTGCCTTTATAGGCGCTCATTGGTAACTTTGTCCAGTATGATTTCATTGGTGGGTAAAATCTGCTAATAGATCATATGTTGTTTTAACAACGATTTTGTACATGATCCATATTTTCCAGTTCATTATAATTTAGGATTTTACTGCCAGTCATCCAGATGTACCAAAACCACAGTGTTTGTTTTAGAGTCTCATTTTATTTTATAGGAAAAGGGGTGGGCAACAGTGTTGACTGTATGAACATGACATTAACCATGGTCTGAGTGTCAGCCATACGCTTGTTGACTCAACAATCGTCCCCACAACATCACTTCTACTTATATCATATGAGGAAAACATTGGTGTTTGAACAGACAACGATGCTGCTGCTTTTTTTCCTGGTAAGGGCAGTCTCTTTTATTCCAAGGTTACAGAATATGAGGACCATCGTTGGCAGACAAACTCTGAGATGTGTAGAATGTCTATGCAGTATTTTTTACATGATAAAGATCGAATGAAGAAACAATTGTCAGGAAAATATTTCTTTTCTATTCTCCACAGAGTAAACTAAATATGAGGGATGCTGTGAATGTTGAGGCAAATATTGTGTGACCCATTAACCATCCAGCTTCACTCACATACACACACACAGTACATGCAAACAATACAGTTGATCGTATTAGTGACCAGCTGATCTGCATGTTGGTGTTCAGACTCACTTCTCCTCTTTTATTGCCAACAGTTGCACCATGCAAATGTCCTACCTATGTTATACCATAACTGGCAGATTTGGCTTATGATCCAAGGCCATTTGCTTTAGTGATATTATTAAACTGAACACTGAGGACCTAACTACCTAAAATGATACAGATGTTGTTTTTTTAGCTTTGTATTCCAGCACACTGGATTTAAAATAAGACAATCATTATGAGGCTTCCAGCTTTAAGGAAACTGAGGTAATATGCAAGGTACGTCACTGGCAATAGGTTTGATAATAACTAGGTGTGCCTGTGTTAATGGTGGCTATGGTTAAACATTTGTAGGTTATTAAATGAAATGAAAATGACACATCAAACATCTTTCCCAAAGTTCTGGAATTAACACCGCTGTTCCACTAATCCATTATGGACCTCAAGAGGACTCACCATGTTTGGATGTTTCAGTAGACTTATTAGATTCTCGCCTCCTTCTCCAGTTTCTGGTGATCTGAGGACAGAGAAGACAGAGAGGGAATCAGTAAGGACACAGTGTCAGCACCAGGAAGAGAAGTAATTTATGATACTTTGTTTTTTGTCCAACATGTGCGCCACGGTGACCAAAAATACCAGAAAACACAGTTCTTTAAACCCACTTGGTGAGTCAACACAAACCAAGTACAAAACAGGGCAGATTATTCACCACATCTGACTGCAGTTGATGTTGTTCATCACTTTTGCAATATAGCATTTTGAAATAGATTTTTCTACATAACTTTAATACATGCTCAATATTTATACATTTAAATTATAATCATTTGTTTAGTTTTTCTAAAGCAGATTTTGCAACTATTAAATCTTTGATATCTTGTTTGGGAGAATTTACAAAAACGCCTTAATTCAGCACGTGAATTGATTAAAAATTTTCTTTCAACTTGCAGCTATAAATACATAAACACACTTAATCCACTTTCTCCAATCTCTCCTGCCTCCTGCTCCACTCAACGACCGCCTCCTGCTCCTCTAAAACCTGCTATGTTATGTACTAAAATCAAGTCGACTTTAACTGACGGACGGCAACGGTGACAGGACAAGCTCATAAAGGTAAGACACGCAAAACCAGACAAGCTAGGCTTAAAGTGGCTGCCAACTAAGATGAGCTACACAAGTAGACAGACAGACAGCTATATACTCACACACACACAAACACACACACACACACACACACAAAACGCCTAGCACAAGCTTTTTGCACTTAGTGAAATTAGTCTTGTGGGTCCCGGGCCTTAATATAATCAGTGTCCAGTTAATGATTCTAATGGCGAGGGAAGGATGTCCGTATGTATACTTGCGGGTAAAAGCGCAGCTGCATATTTAGACAAACAGATTGGTTGTAGACGGATAGTAGATAGATACAGTGGATGGCGCTCCCGTTGCAGGGTGTTAGAGGCTCCACACTGGACTTTCCTCACCCACCAGCTGCTGGTCTCAGGGACAGATGGGCTGCTTGCGGGTGCAAGCGCCTGTGTACTTTGTGTTTTTGCAAAGTGCATGACAGAAGGAGAGACACTGACATCCCTAACCTCTGTCCCATCCAAAGCCAGGCAGGCCATGGTATCACGATAATCAAACACACAGTGCCGCAATCAGGATAATTTTCAATATTCAATCATTTGGTTTCAAAAAATGCCAGAATATGAAGTATGGAAAATGCCTGTTTCCTAAAAGTTCACATATTCAAGCTGTTTGTTTTGTCCAGCAGTCCAAAACCCAAAACTATTTGATGTAGTATCACAGGAAACTGTGAGAACCAGTAAATTTTAATATCTGAGAAATTGAACCTATAAATGTTTTGGCATTTCGCTTAAATAAGACTGGTGTATAGATAAGTGGTTAAATAACTAGAGCTAAGAAGTTTAAAAATTTAGTCAACTGACAGAAAATTAATCAGAAACTGTTTGATCAAAATCAAATTCAATCAATTCACAAATGTACGTTTGCTGCTTTCTGGTCATTTCAAGTGTTTTCTGACGTTTTGTGGTCAAATCGATTAATCAAGGAAATAATCAGCAGATTAATTAATGAAAACAATCGCTA